>CATIWR010210916.1:0-14873 GCA_949677035.1 Omphalea diandra | reverse complement strand
TATATAAGGTATAGTTATATTTACTAAATTTTATTACAAAATATATTTGGCATAATAATTAAAGTAAAAAAAGAAAGAAATATATTTTAAAAATATTTAGATTATTTATTTAAGTTCAACTTCAATTTTATTTTTATTTTTATTCAAATTTAAGTTTGAATTTTATTAAGATGATATTTTTATTTTTTACTCAATTTTAAATAAATTTTTCATAAAAATATGAAATTTTTATTTTTATTTTAGTTGATACATATTTAATTTTATATTAATTTCATATTTTTCAAACTATAAAATTTTATTTTTATATATTTAAATAATAAATTAATATATTCTTATTTTTTATTTCAAGAATAAAATTTTTGAAATGTTCAGATTCATATCTTGTGATTAATTTTTCTAAATATTTCTTAAAAGTTTTTATTTTAAATAGTTTAAGTAAATTATTATTTAAAATGTATAGATTAATTTTTTAAGAAGAGACTAAAAAAATTTTAATGAGCGATTGAAAGAACAACTATAAACTTAAATTTTGAAAATTTTAAAATTTTTTAAATTTAAATATAAAATTATCATATTAAAGTATATAATAAATTTAATAAGCAAAAATGAGATTAAATTGAATAAAAAAAATTAAAAGTATCATCTTAAATAAGTTTAAATATTTCTTAAATTTGTATTTTAAATAGTTTAAATAAGTTAGTATTCTAATTACAAAAATTAAGTTTTTAAGGAGAAATTGAGAGAAATTTGTTTATGAATTATAAAAATAAAATTTAAAAACTTTTAGATTTCAAAATAAAATTAAGATTTAAAAAAAGATTAAATTGAACACAAAATAAAAGTATCAATTTAATTATGCTCATGTAGTTATTTTTAAAATACTTTTTAGAAAATTGTATTTAAATGATTTAAATAATTTATTATTTAAAATATAAAAATTAATTTTTAAGAAGAGATTGAGAGAAAAATTTTAAAATAAGAGATTGAGAGATTTTATAAATTATGAATTTAAATTTTAAAAAATTTTAATTTTTTTAAATATGATAAAGAATTAAAATTCATCATATGAAGTACATAATAAATTTAACTAAGAAAAAATTAAATTGAATTGAATCAAAACTAAAAGTACCATCTTAATTAAACGCATAATTAATTTATTAAATATTTCTTAGAAGTTTTTATTTCAAATAGTTTATATTATGTAAAACATAAAAATTTATTTTTAATGTAGATGGAGAGATTTTTTTTTAAAAAAAAAATAAGCGATTGAGAAATTTTATAAATTATAAATTTAAATTTTAAAATTTGTTGACCCTTGTGTATTAATAAGGGGGCTGAATTAGTGACAAATTTGAACTTTGGAGAAAGTACACACAAATAAAAGATTGTAGAAAGAGTATAAAAAAAATGAACATAAGAGATTTATAGTAGTTTGAGTATTAACCAACTCTATATCTACTCCTCAATTAACCAATTAGGTGTTTTACTAAATCACTAGTGTATTACAAGCTCACACTCAATCTAGTGTTTAGGCTTACACTAAACCTTACAAGTGTTTTCCTAATCCCAATGCTCACACTCAAACATTTCATAAATGTTTTACCAAGGCTAACACTCAACCTATAAAAGAGTTTTCTAAGACTTACTCTAATACTCAAATAAGAGTTTTTTACACAAAAAAACTCACTCTTAAACCCAAACCCAAGGTGTTTAATGTTCACACCAAACTATGAACAAAGAAACGAAGAGTTAAAGTTATGAGAATTAACTTTGAAAGAGTTTTGGCACAATCAATGGTTATTCTCTTGTATTCAAGTCCATTTGGTGGTGTGTTTATAGGCTTCAACCACTGAAGAGACGTTACAGACAAAACTATGCCCTAATCTCCAAATTATGGTAGGCAAATCCTACATTTAATATTTTGTTAGACTTAAATCGTAGTTGTGACATCTAATTCGTAATCAGGAAAACATTTCGTGGTCAAGACAATAATTTTGTGGCCTCTATTTTGGACTATGTATAATAGCCAGTGACACGTGACAGCTTGACATTGGTCATTTTGAAAACTAGTCATTGGATCTTTCTAATAGATCTCAACATTCACAATCTCTGCTAAAAGTTATGGTTGCTACCTAGTTGCAATACCCATTACGAAAACAGACAAAGTTTTGGAGTTCTTGTTTTTCTTCAGGTCACAGTCGCTACCAAAATTTGTGGTTGCAACTTTGAATCCCCAGTGGTTCTTTTTGAAATTCTAGATCTCTACAAAAATTTATAGTTAAGACTTTAGGAGGCTGATTTTCAAACTTTTAGTTTTTGCTTCTATACACTTTTATTCATCTTCCAATGAGATTCTAACTTAATATCTACAAGATCAACACTTAAAATTGATATTAGAACTTTAATTTATATTGTCAAGATCAAAATAGAGTTTTGACTTAGGTTTGAACAACCTATTCCAACAAAATTCGTAATTTTAAAAATTTAAATATATCTAAATTTAAAATTCATCATATGGAAGTACATAATAAATTTAATTATACAAAAATAGAATTAAATTGGATAAAAATAACACTATCATATTAATTAAATTCTAGACTTAGTTTTGAGTTTGGTTAAATTAAATGAAAAATTATAAGGGTCAATTATCTAAATATGCACTTTACTAAATTCTGATTTAAACTTGAGGTATAATTAAAATCAATTAGTTAAATTAGAATGCAATAGAATCAATTAGAAGTTTTGGATAGAATTGATAATTCCCATAAAGGTTTGAATTTTTTGGGTTTAAGTCAAATTTTATTATAATTTCTTAATTAATTTAATACATAAAAGAAATTTATCACAAGTTTACTTATTTTGATAATAATTATGATAAATTTGATTTTGGTCACGATAAAATCACATATTAAGATAAAATTAATTTGATAGCATAAATTTTTATTATAATATGCAAACTTTTTGTAATGAGTGGTTTGCTATTATTGAATATTATTGTTTTTTATAAATTAATTTAAATTGTGATATAGGACCTGAATATAATTCTATATGGATTTAGTTCAATTGTTTATTTTTATTATATATAGTCATTTACATAAAAAAATAAATTAAATAACAAATAACTTGATCCGAGATATCATTTTTAAAAGTAAACTTGATATCTCAGCGATCCAAACCCAACTTGACTCGAAAATACTTCAACTCGAAAATAACTTGACCTAAAAATGACTTGTTGCAAAATGACCCGATCGAACCTATTACCACCTCTAATTAGAACTAAAAATTAACTTAATATAAAATAAAATTTTAATAGAATATTAATTCTATGTTAGAAAATAATTGTAGGAAAAAGTTCTTTTATAATCATTGACATATGAAACTCTAACATGACATAAATTTTATATTTAAATTATAATAAAACTTTTATTATTAAAATATAGGAAATACGTTAATTGACAATTAATACACATATAATTCTAATCTTAAAAACTTTGTTAAACAATTTGCATTATGTGTTAAGTAATTATTTTATTTTATTAATTTTAAACTCCTCATATTATTTTTAAAAATTTTAATATAATTAAAAATTAATTTAGGGTTAAACAATAATTTTAATACAACATGTGAGTCATATTAGAAAAAAATATTTTTAAATCAAAAAAATTATGATCATAATAGATACAAAATATGAAATAATGACTAGTTTAATATATTTTTTTATTACCATTTATTTTAAAGTATGATGCAAAGAAAGGGTAATATTAAGCCTTTCTATAAGGCAACCTTGAAGTAAATAGAATAGAGAAAAACAAAATACGATTAAAGCCATAATTTAAATATGTTAAAACTTAATCGATTTAAAAAAGGTTTTCATAATCCCTTGAATAGCAAATCCCATTCACCGCTTATAGATATCTCTCTTGGATTTTTTTTTTAGCTGTTGTACAACTTTTCTTTATCGTTGACAGTAGTCAATTCAATCTGTTTGCTTTTTATCTTTTCTTTTCTTTTTTTCTCTTGTAGTTTTTTCCAGTCACAATAAATAATCAAATCATATTTTCATTTAATTTATATGAGTTGGTCAGAGTTTATAGATTTTGTTAGTAAAATCCCTCATGCTACTTTAATAGTTAATTTGAGAAAACATATAACAAATCAAAAATATATAAAAGAAATTCCATGACTACTAAGGTTTCAATATGTAGAGATAAATTAAGATCTTTCAACAATAAAGATAAATTTATTTGGTTGAAAATCTATTTAGGATTTTATGTTAGATTTATCTTTTTAGTTGTTTGTTAATTTTATTGATGAAATATTACATATCTTTTGTTTTGTCTCCCTTGATGGGAGTTTGTTTGTCTTCCTTTATGAGAGTTTATTTATCTTTTGTCACTAGAGTTGAGAGGAGTTTGAGTTTAATCTTCAAAAGATCGGAATCATTTAAAGACTTGTCAAATGACAATGACGTCGATTTATAGCTTAGTATTGTCACCGAGTGATATGCGTTTCTTGTTGATATGCCAAACGAAAGGTGGTATATACAATCATTCCGTCAATATGATCAATAAAGTTCATAGGAAAAACTCATTTTTTTAATAAGATTTGTATGTATTTCTTGAACGCAGTCAATATTACTTGTCTATCACATGTTGTACTTATTCATCTTTATTAATGAAAGACTTTTTTATATCTCAAAACAAAATGGATTTTCATATATCACATATGAGTGATGTGCACACGACATTTTTTATTTGATTGTTTTGTTCAAGGAACTAAACATAATCAACTTAAATTTGGTGCAACTATTTGTAAATTTTCAAAAATACAAGTTTCGTGTTTGCTTTTTGTGAAAAACAAAAAAGAAAAACTAATTGAAGTGGAGGGTTTGATCAAACAACAAAGAGTTACTTATTCATTTGAATGATGATGTTGTGTTGAGCTTGTTTCTTGTATCTCTTTTTATGAAGATATTTTTAAAATTGATACAACTTGAAAATCGTACTCAAACCCATCGTAAAAAGAGGATCATAATATAGACAAATTAAAAATGATCAATACTCAAAATGATCCAAAACATTTTGAATTGAGTTGAGTAGGATAAGGGCCAACCCATTAGATTGGATTAAAATTGACCTAAATGGGTCAACTCATAATCTGACCCAATTGACTTGATGACAATATAAAAAATAAATTTTATTACTATATATATATATATATATATATATATATATATATATATATATATATATATAAGAAATTTATTTTTATTTTATTTAAAATATAATGATATTTTTTTATAATTTTAATAAATTTGCTAATTTTATTGTACTTTTTATGTGCCTAAATTATAATTTCTTATTTATTGTGATAAACTATTTGATAAGAATAAAAGTTATTTATTGTGATTAAATAATTTTAACATAAATTTTTAAAATAATTTAATATAGTGATAAAAATATTATTTTGACAATATTACATTTTCTTATATGTAATTTGGTAGACACTAAAATATTATGACAAATATTATGATGACATAATTTATATTATAATTTATCTTGTATACTCATCTATATGATAAAATTTTTAGGGTTAAAAATTTGGGTTGACTAACTCAAAACCTAAAACCTTTTCGCGAATTTTTCATTGTATCTAAAATTTGTAATTGAGTCAATTATACCTAATTTGATGAATTAATTTTAATTGTATCCCAATTCAAAATCATAATGTAGTAAAGTGTATATTTAAACTCAATTAACTCTTATATTTTTTTCAATTAATTTAATCAGATTTAAAATTAAGTTTAAATCATATTAAGACAATATTTTTATTTTTTAATCAATTTAAATAATTTTTCATAAAAATTTTAAAATTTTATTTTCATTTTAGTTTATAAATAATTAATTTTATAATAATTGCATGTTTTAAAATTATAAAATATATCTAAATAACAAACAAATAGATTCTTAATTTGTATTTCTAGGATAAAAATTTTTAAAATGTTCATATTCATATTTTTTAATTGAGTTTTAAAAGTTTTTTTAAAAAAATTTTTCTTGCTAATAGTTTAAATAATTATTATTTAAAATATATAAATAATTTTTTTGAGAAGAGATTAAAAGAATTTTTTTTAATGAGAGATTGAGAGATATACAAATTATAAACATAAATTTTAAAAATTTTTAAATTTTATGAACTTAAATATAAAATTATCATATAATAGTATATATTGAATTTAATTAAGTAAAAATGGGATTAAATTGAAAAAAATATTATCTTAATTAAACTCATGTAATTGATTTTTTAATATTTCGTAAAGTTTCCATTTTAAATGGTTTAAATAGTTTATTATCTAAATTATAAAAATATATATTTTTTAAGGAGAGACTGAGAGAAAGATTTTTATGAAAGAGATATTGAGAGATTTTATGAATTATAAATTTAAATTTAGAAAATTTATAGTTTAAAAGATAAAATTAAAATTCTTTATATAAAAGTATACAACAAATTTAATTAAGCAAAAAAGGAACTAAATTGAATACAAAATACAAGTATGATCTTAATTAAGCTTATGTAATTAATTTTTTTTTATATTTTTTAGAAAATTTTTTATTTTAAATGGTTTCAATACTTTAGTATTAAAAATATAAAATTAATTTTCAAGAGAAATGGAGATAAATTTTTAAAATGAGACATTACGACATTTCATGAATTATAAATTTAAAATCTAAAATTTTTAAATTTAAATATAAAATTAAAATTCATCATATAAAGTACATAATAAATTTAATCAAGCAAAAATAAAATTAAACTGAATTAAAAATATGAGTATCATCTTAATTTGAGCTCATGTAATAGATTTTTTAAATATTTCTTAGAAGTTTTTATTTTAAATAGTTTAAATTATTTAAAATGAAAATTTTAATTTTTTGAGTAGATTGAGAGAAATTTTTAATTTTTAAATTTAAATATATTTAAAATAAAAATTCATGTTATAGTAGTACATAATAAATTTAATTAAGTAAAAATAAAATAAAATTGTATAAAAATAATAGTATTATATTAATTAAACTCTAAACTTAATTTTGAATTTGATTGAATTAATTGAAAAATATAAGGATTGAATCTAATTATGCATTTTACTAAATTTTGATTTTGACTTGAGAAAATAATTAAAATCAATTCATTAAATTAGGATGCAATTGACTACATTATAAGTTTTGGATATAATTGATAATTTGCATAAAGTTTGAATTTTTTGAGTTCAAGTCAAAATTTTACCGTAATTTTTAATTGATTTAATACATGAAAGAAATTTATTGCTAATTTCTTAATTGTTTTAATGCATAAAAGAAATTTGTTACAAGTCTACTTATTTTGATAATAATTATGATAAATTTGATTTTTGTCGTGATAAAATCAAATATTAAGATAAAATTAATTTTATCATATAAATGTTTATCGTAATACGTAAAATTTTTTATAATGATTGATTTGCTATCATTAAATTTTGCATGTTGTTTTTGAAAAATTGAATTTTATATATTTATATGTAAATTAGTTTAAATTATGATATATGATTGGAAAATAATTCTATATGGACTTCGTTCAATTGTTTATTTTCATTATATATAGCCATTTAGTTAAAAGTTTTATTTAATTTATTAAGCATTTTAAACAAAAATAAAAAATATTAGTCAAGTTCTATTTTATGTAAAATATATCTGATTAAAAATAATTTTTTAAGAAAAGTTATTATTTTCCTCTTTATAAATTATGAAAAAATATTACATAAATAATAAAAATTTCAAATGGACATTTATAAAGTAAATAATAAATAACTTGATATGAAATATCATTTTTAAAAGTAAACTCGAAATCCAAGCGGCCCAACTCGCAAATACCTCAACTAAAAAATGATTTTACCCAAAAATGACTCGACTAGACCCATTACAATCTCTAATTATAATTAAAAATTAAATCAACATAAAATAAAATTTTAATATAATATTAATTCTATGTAGAAAATAATTGAAGGAAAAAAATTATTTTAAAATCATTGACATATGAAACTCTAACATAACATAAATTTTATATTAAAATTATAATAAACATTTTATTATTAAAGTACAGAAAATACTTGACAATTAATATGTATATAATTCTAATCTGAAAAACTTTGTTATATAATTTTTATTATGTGTCAAGTAATTATTTTATTTCATTAATTTTGAAATTTCTTTATCATCTTTAAAATGTTAATATAATTAAAAATTAATTTAGGGTTAAACAATTTTAGTACAATGTGAGTCATATTAGAAAATTTTATTTTTCAAATAGCAAAAAAAATTATGATAATAATCGATACAAAATATGAATTAATGACTAGTTTAATATAATTGTGATTACCATTTATTTTACAGTATGATGTAAAGAAAGGGTAACACTAAACCATTTAGAACACCCCAAAATTATAAATTATATTTTTCTTAGAGTTTTTAATATTTGGGTCACTAAAAGATATATTTAATGATAATTTATTTGAATTTTAAAATTTTAATTTAGATATTCAAATAATATAAAAGAATGGATATATGTATATGTAATTAATATTATCGTTAATCGAAAAAGTTAATTTTTTTATACATGTGATTATGATAATATATTTTATTTTTGAAATTTAAAATTTAATTATATTGTTTGTATGAAAACTTTGTAAAGATAATATTGATGATAATGATTGCTATTATATATAGATTTTAAGTGAGTTTCAATATTAAATTTTGCATGATTTATTTATGATGAGATTTTATTTAAATAAAGTATTTTAAATTAGAGTTCAATTATTAAAAATAGCGTTCATGAAGAAAATTATTTTAGTTCATGTAAAAATATAACTTGAATTAATTTTGGGGAATTTTAATTGTGTGTTTATATATACATAAAATATTATAAAAAGAAAGGTTTTAAGTGGTTGTGATTGGTTCACATGGGACCAATCACACCTATATTTTCCAACAAGCTCTATAGAAAAAAAAAAAAAAGAGAGAGAAGAGAAGCAAAAACGGGAAGAAGGAAAGAAAATAAGAAAGAAACGGAGGGAGGATGAGAGAAAGAGGAAGAGAGAGAGGAGGTGGAGGCCAACCACAATTAGCAGTCGCCTCCCATATGACTTACAACCCTCCCCTAACTCAAGAATTGCCAGAACTAGCTGCAAAAGAGGCAAAATTGACATAAAATCGGCGAGCATGACAAAAATTTCAAATAGTCATAACTCCTTAATTGTGATTCCAAATTAAGTGATTCAAAATGTTATGGAAAGCTCTCTTCATAAGCTTTCCATGGATATCTAATATGTCTAGAATAAAGGTCAGACAATAACTCAATGGTCAATCAAACTTTTGATCAAAACTCAATTTTTAGGCAATTTCAGGCAAACGGTAATTCATATGACAATAGCATAAGTTCTTATGAACTCCTGGAAAGACAATCTATGAGATGGTTTTGGCCAGTTTCCTAATGGTCACCAGTGACAAACTCCAGCCACTATGAGTGGCAGTTCTGGCGATGACTTTGGTGAGGTTTTCGAGGCGAAGAAAGGCAAAACGCTCTACTTATTGATTCGAACACAATGGTACAATTCTCACATTATAGATGTTCTAATTAGATTTTATGAATTTGTATTAGTTTTCAATAATTGTAATTTGAGTTTAAATTTATGAATTAATGTTTATTAGAGGTTTAATAACATGAGAATGGACTAGATAAATATATGATGATGTAATTAATTTATGGATGGAAGAATTGAGATTTAGTGGTGATTGAATATTAAATTATAAGAATTAAAAGAGTTTATTTTAATTAGAGAAAATTGAAATTAATACAATTGTTAATGATTATGGAATTGTTAATGGTGTTTTATGCAACTGATAGAATAATTATGAGGATAATTAAATTAATTTAAAATTTAATTATCTGTTAAAAAAGTTAATTAAATTAAGTTAATTAAATTAGAGAATTTTAATTAGATTTAAAGAGACTAATATAATTAATGATTGTTATTTAAAGATATTATGGTCAAAATAAAATTTGTGAATTGAGTGATGAATATTAGAGAATTAGTTGGGATTAAGTAGAATTATTGGACTTGATTATTGTTGGCCTTGGACACCAAGAAGGAGAGTTGAATTGGTGCTCAATTTAAAAATTAAAAGGAGGATTAATGTATGCAAGAAGATGAGTAAGAGAAGAAGAAAATTGACATAAGTGTTTATAATGGTTCGGATGTTAACTAACCCTATGTGCACTCCCCAATTCTTTATAATTGGGGGTTTCACTCAACTTAATAGGTGTTTCCAAGCTCATACCAAACTTTTACAACTTGTGTTTTCTAGGCTCACACAAAAACCTCTTACAATGATATTTATTGCTCACACCAAACAATCAATAAAGCATAAATAATAATTGAAAGAATGAGTAGCAAATTAGCAAGAGTATGGTTACAAATTAATGAATTCTCTTACATTTACATATGTTTGGTGGAGTATTTATAGCTCATATCCACCAACGAGACATTAGACTAAAACTATCAACAAATCTCAAAGATGTGCTAGACAGATTAACATTAAATGCTTGTCAGGCTGAAGTCACAGTCGCTACTACCTTTTTGCAATCGCTAATTTCCAATTTCCATAGAAGAACTAAAAATTTCAGTGAAAAACACCATTTGTCTCTAACAATTAGTATGCGTGTTAGTTTCATTGGTCATCTAGGTAAAATAGTTGTCTCTAACAATTAGTCTGCGTGTTAGTTTCATTGGTCATCTAGGTAAAATAGCCATTGTGTTCTAACCACTCTCAAAAGTCGCAGTTGCGAGATATCAATGCCTTGGGCGCAATTGAGACCGTGAATTCCTCTGTTTAAAGATAAAATTTCAATTGCTTGAGTTGTGGTCGCGAACAAACTTTTGCCCTTGTGATTTTTGATCTTCAACAGACACTTGGGACACTTGGCAAGTTGTGGTTATGGCTTTGGTTCCCTTCTTTGACACATACCATGAATTCTTCTATGACTAAGGCTTTGCCAACTTTAGGTGTGTCGTAACAGTGAAGTTGTCCACGAATTCCTCTAGCCTAGCTTCATCCTTTCTTGTGATTGATTAGCTATTGTGATTTACAATACACTCACCGTAAATTAGAGTAAACTTCACAAGGTTGGAGATTTGAACTCCATCCAACTTTCAATGATAAAATCTAACTTACAATCTACAAAACATCACTTAATGAAAGCATTAGAATTAATCAATCTCTATTGTCAGGATCAAAAGAGGTTCATGACTTAGGTTAAATCAACCTAGTCTAACAATCTCCCCCTTTTTGATTTTGACAACTTAGATTGATCCTAATGGAAAAATAAATGCATAAGTTCTGAAGTTGTGAAGCTGGAATGGTAAATTGCTCAATATGGACTTAGAATCTTTAGCAAGAATTTCTAAGTATGACTTCCAAACAATCAAGGTAAGAAATCTTTTTTTAAAAAAAATCTAAGTATGATAAGTATGGTGCTCCCTCTTAACTTATGTTATTATTGTCTCTCCCTCTTTGATTCTTTTTTTATTCTCCCTTTGATTCATTCTTAATTTTATCTCTCCCCCTTTGACAATATCAAAAAGAGGGTAAAGGGAAAAAAGCAATTGCATAAAAATAAATAGACAAGTAGTCATAGGGAGCAAATGCATAATAAAGTGAAATAAAGCAATCATAATAAGACAGAAAATGTCAAAGAACAAACACTTTTTATATATATTCATAACAAGTTATGAGATCATAATTTTTCCATTCAAAAAGAAAAAGAAAAAAAAAATACAAAGAGATCCTATACTAGAAAGCAGGAGAATCATCATCATCTCCAAAAATTTATTTTTCTTCTTCATTATCTCTACCTTCTTCTTCATCTCCATCTTCAACTCCATCATGGCCTTCTTCTTCTTAAGTATCCTTAAACTCATTAAAGTCTGGAAGATGGTAAAGAGGAACTCTAAACTTTTCTTGCAAGTCCACCATGTCACTATGAAGATGTGAGAGAAAAAGGAATCTCTTCTTCATCATCCTCATCATCTTGTCCAATTTGTTGTTGATGGTGGCAAGAGACAGTTCTGCTATAGGCTTAGGTTGAGAAGGGATTGGTAGGACTCTTTCTTTAATAGTGAGCCTCTTCCTTCTGGTGGCTTAGAAGGATTCCATCTTTTTAGCTCCAAATGCACTCAAGGTATAGGCATATGTATCTGGGTGAATGGATTTGGCGTTGATTAGGTAGGTAAGATCAAGAAAATTCTATGATGGAAGAAGTTTCTTAGTGAGGAACTTTTCATTGTCCTCATTAAGAGCCCCTACAAAATGATAAATGGTTATGATATGAGATGGAAGAAGAAATTGACTTTTCAGTTTGGTGCTCATGTGGATCAATTGATCCATAAGATACCAACCTGTTTGAATGAGTTTATTCTTGACAAGGCAGAATAAGAAGGCTAAGTCTTCTTGTGACACTTTCTCATTCCCATCACTTCTAGCATTGACGAAAAAGGTGATGAAATGATAGAGTACCCAAAGAGGTAGGGTTTTAATATATTTGGCTAATGAGGTTTTCGGGTCATGTTTGGTTTCAATAGAAATTTTTGACCAAAATTCAGAATAGATGACTTCAAGAGCAGAGATAATGAAAGAGATATTTTATCCGATTTCAAGATTAAAAAGGGAGGAAAGTTGTTCATAGGTAATAAAGTGGGATCACCAAAAGCTTGAAAAACTAACCCGTATTGACCTACTTTTGATTCTGCTTTTCGACTGTGTTGTACTGTACACATGAACTCTCTAACCACTTCTTCATATTCAGTTTCAACCTATATGTTGGACCAGGATGGTTAATCCTAAGTCTAGAACCTCTTTTGATCTTGACAAAGTAGATTAATCATCACTAATATTTCAAATAAGTGTTGACTTTGCGGAAATAAATAAATCTCTTAAGAAGAAATGAAAGGAGTTGATAAACTCCAAAGTGACATGTAAATCGCGACCGTAATCTAGGATTCGCGATCGTGACTCATGTTAAGACATGCTGAAATTCAAGCAGGGGAAATCGCGGAGCCATTCTCGGTCGTGACCTTTGGAAAAGAAGAAGCCAAAATGTGACAGATAAATTTACGGTGAAAGTCATGCCTTAATCGCGACCGCGAATTTCAAAGTAACTCGAAAGGGAAGCAAGTCCATAACCATAGCTTGACAAGTGTCCCAGAAGACTGTTGAAAGTCAAATTTCACGGAGGCATCTTGTTGGTAGCGACAACGAATCCTGTGGAAGAAAGATGACCACTTTGGCAGATGGATTCGCGTTCTCTATCGCGGCCTGTGCAAGAAAACTCGCGATCGCGACTTCTGAAAGTAGGTAAAAGACAATGACTATATTTTCCTGATGAACTAATAAGAAGCTGCCACGTAGACTAGCCGTTAGACACAAACAGGGTTTCGCTTGAAGAATTTGGATTTCGTGACCGCGATTTCATCCTAACAAGCATTTAATGCAAAATCTGTCAAGCATGTCTCAAAGATTTGATGAGCTATGATCTGCAACATCTCTTTGGTGAAGTTTGGCTATAAATACACCACAAAACAACCATGAATAAGGTTGCTAAGGAATTTATTACAAGTGATTAAAGCTCTCAATTTTTGCTACTCATTTTCTTTATTTTCTTTATGAAATTGTAATTGTTAGGTGTGAGCATTAAACACCAAGTTGTAAGGTTTTGTGTTAGCCTATAAAAACACTTCAAGAAAGGTTTAAGTGTGAGCCTAGTGAAACACTTGAGTGAGGTTTTGTGTTAGCCTAAAAACATATTGTTGTAAGGTTTTGTGTTAGCCATCAAAACACAAGTTGTATAAATTGGGTGTGAGCTTGAAAACACCATTGAGATAGTGAAATACCCAATTGATTAATTAGGGAGTGGACGTAGGGTCAATTATACCCGAACCACTATAAATTGGTTGTCTCTCTTCTACTTTTTTTTTCTCCCCTTTATCCTTATTTTTGAAATTTTTATTCACCAATTCAACCCCCTTTCTTGGTGCATAGGGACAACAAGTGGTATCAGAGCAAGGTTTTCACAAATCAAACCTTCATTGGGTGAAACAAGATCATGGCACAAGAAGTAAACCACTCACAACTAAGGCCATATTTTGGTGGAACAGACTATACTCATTAGAAGTATAGGATGAAGATCTATCTTGACACAGATGTGGTAGACCTTTGGGATGTGGTAATCAAGGAATGAAAGCCTCCTACAAGAGTTGTGGACGACAATGAAGAACTAATCCTAAGGGATGAATGGGTTGAAGCTCACTAGAAGTCAAATGGCAAGAACAAGAGAGCAATGACCATTCTCCTAAGCTCACTTTTGAAAGAAGAGATTGGGAGAGTACAACATTGTCAAATTGCACATGTCATATGAAAGACTTTAGAGAACTATCATGAAGGCACAACCTTAGTCAAGTTAAGCCATTTGGAGATGTATGTCACCGAATGAGAACTCTTCATGATGAAGGACAACAAAAACATCACAGAAATGACCAATCATCTTTTTTCCATCGTCACCAATATGAAGAAGTTTGGAAGAGCACTCACCAATTATGAGGTAAACACCAAAATCCTTAAAACTTTTCCTCTTGACAAATTTGGGGCTAAGGTGTGCAGCATTTAAGAATCCAATCCAGAGATTGGAAAGGTCCCAACAGATGTGCTCATTGGCAAGCTCTTGACTCATGAGTTGGCCATTCAAAAAGATGAGCAAATGAAGAAGCTAAGGGGCCAAGGTGAAAAACCAGA
>CATIWR010210862.1:0-11996 GCA_949677035.1 Omphalea diandra | reverse complement strand
AAAAAAATAATTATTCACACTTTTTGTGAATAAAAATAAAATATAATTTTTGAATAATAACAATAAATTTCTATTTTAACATTAAATATTTAATAAATGAAAAAATAAAAAAAATTATATTTATATGTATAAGGATATTTTTATCAATTTTTAAATTAACCTTCCATTTAATTCTAATGCAAATAATTAAAATTACTTTCAAACTTTTTCATTCAATTCCTACCATTCCAAACATAAATATAATTTAACACTCTCTTTTCAAACCAAATCAATCCATTCAATTTCATTAATAATTCTTTCAATCCATTACAAAGACTTTTTCCAAACAAAAGCTTAGAGAACTTGAGAGCATGTTGTTTGAGCAAAATCCAAAAAAGATTATATTGGAAGCAAGATGCTAATTAAAAATGAACACTTGTGCATTGAGAAACCATGCAATGGACCCACCCAAAGTCTCAAACTGGAAATTTTTCTTTCTGTGATGTGAAATCACAATGAAAAATAATGTGATATCATTTGAATTAAAATACTCTCTCTCTCTCTCTCTCTCTCTCTCTAATACTATGTACTATGTGTATCTATATCTGTAGGGCCCTTTAATGTGAAAAACAAGTAATAAAGTTGGTGCAAAGACTTTGCTAGGTGTTAGGCTTTTCCTAGAGAGAGCAGAAAAACAAGGTATTCCATATATAAGGTCCCATAATTTTCTAGAGAATGGTCCAGGGGAGGTGAACCTTGGGAGTCACCGGGCCCTCAGTTTCCAAAACCAGCAACTTGTTTGTGTCAGCTAAACCCCACCTTCAATGTCACCAAATTCACTGAACCCAACCATGCTGAATGAATGAATGGATGTTCAAAAAGGAAATAAATAATAATAATAATAAATAGTAATAATTATACAAATACAGTGCAAGAAACCAAAACCCGTCAAAATTCATCCCCATTCTATTCTATACAACTGGGGTTCCGGGGGGGCAGCCTATACTTTTCACCTTCCCCATTCTTTCCTTTCATTGAATTCAATAAAGCAGAAACAAGAACCTAAGGGCAAAGAAAATTGTCGTCTTGAAACAACAAGAAATACTAATACTGCTACATGAGATGCAAAAACTGTTTGATTGTGCATTCTTTCATCTTTCAAGCTGCCTTATTTGGAATCACCACCTCTTCTTCCCCCGTCATAAACAGGAGCATCTTTTTCAAAATAAGAGGTTGGTTCCTTGTATCCATCTTTCTAGTTTCATCGTGCATCTCTTTTTACTTTTTTTTTTCAATGTTTTCTTTTCATTTTAATTTTGCTTTCTAATCTTGAAAGAACATTAGCTTGCTTCTGTTCTTGGGTTTTTCTTAACTTTAGTTGGGTTTCTTGTGTGCGTTTATAACACACAAGTAAATATGATCTTCAAAGATTTCATAGAAACAATCACTTGAAACCAAATCTTGCAGAGCGGCTGCTAATTTTTTCTTGTTAGACTCTGTTTTTTTTTTTCCTTCTAAATTTTTGTCTTAAGAAGTTGGTCATTGACATATTAGCGTTACAAACTAAGATTCAAGAAGATGGTTTTAATATTTCAATTTTTTTTTTCTTCTAGTAATTGACGTTCTATCATACTTATATTTATTGTACTTGTTGGTTTTAGGTCTAATTGATTGTTGGTATGATGAATGCCTTATAGCTGACTGAATCTTCTCTTTTTTTATTTGGAATCCAGTTGGGTAATTGGGGATGCAATTTCTTGGTAAGTGAAGTCAAAGTTGAAGGCGGCTAGCTAGATCGTCCTAATACACGAGATATAAGAGTGTATATTGGTAGAAATATATAGAGAATTGGTACAAGAGTTCTGCATTGTTGTTCTATATGGAATATGGAGTCACATCTATCTTTCTTGTAAATCTGGATTGGAATCTGGCTCACATTTCTTGCACCTAGTGCCCACATTGTAATCTAAAGAAGCATTAGTACAGCATTCTAGGTTCCTTGAGAGACACAGAATTTTACTTATCTGAGTTGCAAATTTTCTCGGAGGACTAAAAGCTGTTAGTTCTGAGTTCTGAAGATCACAAGCTTGGCGGGTTCATTTAGTCATCAATTAATAGTAAACCGTATTTCCTGATCTGGGTTGTACTTCAATCATCCTGCTGGCTAAGTTTTATCTTGAAGACAGATTGGTTTGTCCATTGATCAATTTCAAGAATCTGCAGTCAGAGAACTATGGCATTGTTGAATTCTCTACTTAGAAGGATTTGATCTCATCTGGGGTATTGAAGATTTTGTAGCTAAACGGAGTAGTAAATGAATTTTAAACGTCCTGAATCAGATACAAGATTTTCAAGAACTATAATTAATATTCAAGATCGTTGTTCTAGCAACATCATGGAAGCAAGAGCAAGAAAGATAACAGCAGCTTCCACACCCCTACCTTCGAATCCTCCTGCTCTTCAAGTAGAGAAAAAGAAAATGGAATATCGACAACAGCAACAGCAACAGCAACAGCGTTCACTATCATCGCAAGGCAGCGCTAGAAGATTGTTGCCTGCAAGCTATTTCAGCTTGGAATCACTGCTTTTGCTTATATGTCTAACAGCTTCTCTGCTGATCCTTCCTTTAATACTGCCACCATTACCTCCACCACCTTTCTTGTTGCTTCTGCTTCCTATTGGCATTTTAGCAGTGCTGATGATCTTGGCCTTCATGCCCACTAATGCAAGGGATCTAACCTATACGCATGTGTAAATGGTGTTGCAAAAGAAATGCGGTTTATTTCTTAATTACATACAAATTTTGTATCTCTCTCTTAATTAATGTTTGATGAAAAATGAAAGAGGTTAACAGTTCTTTGGTTTCTTAATTAAACTCATGGGTCTTCTTCAATCCTATTGTATGGTCATTGTTTATGCTTAATCAGTACAACACTCAATAATACAGTCACCAATTTTGAATCATAAATTGCAACCGGCCAACTAAATGATGCGATTCATTAGTTTGTTACTGTTCCATTTTGACTCATTGATTGCAACCGACCACTGTTTCAACCATTGATGTTGCGTAGATGAGATGTTCGTTCCATTACCATAGAACTCCGAAAATTAAGGGAGATAGGATTCAAGATTAGAACAGAACTCCGAAAATTAAGGGCGATAGGATTCAGGATTGGAATTTCTAGAACTAGAATTAAGAGTTGTGTTTTTTGGATAAGACCATTTGCTATCCTCACATTTTTCGAATATAAGATTAGTTCGAATTTGAATTAAATTAAAACAGTCCCTTATTTGATGGTATTAAGTTCTTCAATGAACAATAAGATAAAAGTTAGAAATTTGATTTTAGGTTAAAATATTAGAGTTAAAGGCTATTATATTTATGCTTCATATGTTATAATTATATTTTATCCTTTTTAACTATTTATATAATAAAATGTATAAATTAAAGTGTTATGTTGTAAATATATATAAAAATTAATAAAAATATTAATAATTAAATTTAAGTGATCTAATGACATATATAAGCGCGTGTAGACATAGCTTAACAGTAAAGAATGTCTATAAAAAATAGAGATAATGAGCACATACATACATACCTAATAGTAAATTACATTTATGAGAAATAGAGACCTCAAATTCGATTCTTTTGAGCTCTACTGATGGAATTGAAGTACATATGGGAGAGAAATATCCCATAGTGGAAATATTGCTACGTGTGTGGCTAACGCACGTTGGCTAGATGAAGAACCATATTATATGCTTTAGGGGTTGATGCCTATCCAGGACATCCCACTTTGACAAATTGTTGTAAACAGAACAAGATTGATTTAAACGTGCCTCTCTATGTTTACGAGTTTTAGACGAATGAATAAATCCATCTATTCATCAAAAGAAGAGGTCAAATTCAAATTCTAGGTGCTTTAAAGACTCAACTAAAGGACAAATTTACGTACCAAGAAGTTTTCAGGCAATTTCATATGAACTTACTCAACATTGTAGAGGACAAAATTACATGCCCATGAACTCACCTTTGAAAAGTGGATTCAACTAGCTAGTCCGATCATTATCAATTCATTTAGTTTTATTTGTAAATTTTTTTTATTTTAAATGTTATTAATATATTTTTTATTTTAAATATTTTTTTAATTTTAAAATTATTTTAATAATATTTTTAATTTATTTTATTATTAAACTAATTAAATCGAATTAATTGAATTGATCAATTCAAAAAACTAATCAATTCATTGATTGATGTATCGAGACTGCTTTCATAGCAAATATCGACCTCCTATTGCAATTTTACCTAACTAAATAGATAAATTATGGATAATACCAATAGCTAGAATGAAGAATAATTTTAATGGTAGAAAAGTTTAAAACCAACACTAACAACAATCATTTCAATGGGAGAGTCACTTGTTGGCTGCAAACATCAGACCTTATTTCTTGTGACTTTATTGTTAGCAGCACTTAGGAACATTTTCAACGATGTTACTTAAAATAAAGAGTATATTTTGGATAATAAAAAGTTTTAAGAGATTTTTAAATATGAAAAGTAAACAAATTTATTTAAATTTAATAAATTTTTTATATTTCACTCTTCGTTTTATTTTATTTTATAAAACATTTAATATTAATATGTGAGAAGAAAGAAAAAAATCAATAAAAAACAAGATAAAAAAATCAATAAAAAACAATATAACAATTATTGATAGACATGAAAATTTAAATTATATCAATTACATTTTGTATAGAGAGTGAATTTTAGTTCTCTACATATAAAAAACCAAATTCATTCTATAATATATATTTTAATGCTAGAGAGTAAGTTAAAGTCTTATTTTTTTCAATCACTCTTTATAATATAGAGTCTAGGTTAAATAAAAAATAAGTTGAAAATGTTCTGAAATTAAAGTTTTTAAAAGCTATCATTGTAATTTCTTTTTTAATTTTTAATTTTAAAATTTATATATTTATCAAAATTAATTTTTTAAAAATAAGTTCAACAGATATATTTATTCATATGTGTGATTTGAATTATGAATTTATCTAATTCTTTTATTCTTATGAAATTATGAATGTTAATTTTATATGATTAAAAATTATTTTTAAAAACTAAAAAAATATTTATAAAATCTTCTTTAAGATGAGCGATCTTAAAATTTGTACTTTTATATATATAACACTTTCTATATCATTCATCAAAATTAGAATTTATTTTAAATATAAATTAAATTTAAGCACCCAACTTCAAAGATTTGATATTATTTAATTTTAAATATGTTATAATTGATCTAATAAAAAAATAAAAAATAAATATTTCATAATAATTTTAATTTTAGTTAGTACAAAATTTTAAAAAAATAAAAATAAATAAATATTGATCTAAGTGATTTCTAAAATAAATAAAATTTCATATAATTTGTTAATAAAAAAAAAAAATTTCTGTTTGCTTTGACTGTAAGATGATGTATATATCCAACTAATAGTAATTATAATTATAAATGTATTACATAAGGGTTTGAATCTTTACATTTGAGAAAAAAAAATGTAATTGATAAATTCATTAAATACTTGTTATTTTGTCTGTCACTGTATTATTAAATTTCAAACACATCTGGTGTGTTATTATTAAATATGAAGACCACCATTACTGAGAACCCATAAACAAACACTTGATCTGCAAAACAAAATACTAACCAAGAATAATAAATAAATAAAGTAAAAGGTACATAACCAAAATATCTTTTTTTTTAAAAAAAATTGTTAAGAAGCTGCATAAATAAATAAAGTGAAAGGTGCATAACCAAAGAGGGAATCTGCTCAACAAAGTCCAAAAACATTTAAGCTTTTCGATAACCACCCAAAACTCATCTCCTTCCTCTTCTTCTTCTTATTCACACAAGGCATAATCAATTCATAAATTGTACTTCTTCCCACTCACAAAAATAGTCCACTTTTTTTTTTTACATGTAAATTAAAAAAAAATATTATTTATATAGTTAAATTAATTAATTTTATGTCTATTTTATTAATATATCCCATATTATCATTAAATAGATAAATATGAATATTAATAAAGTATTTTCTTATAATTAATCACTCCTTAGTAAATTTAAAAATAATAAAGTATTTTCTTGAAATTAATCACTCCGTAATAGATAAACATGAATATTTAGTGTTTTAAGAATAATTAGATAATTATTTTAATTTTTAAGTAGTTGATTACAAGAAAAATAAATAAAGACATAATAGTAACCAAATAATTTAACAAATGTTAAAAAAGGAAAATAAACTATCCTTGTGGAACAACAAAAAATGAATAATTGACCATATTTAAGGGACGGAGAGAATTTTTTTTTTTTCAGTCACAAATAAAAATTTGTGGTGAACAAAATTAGTGATGAAGGTTTGATGGGTTTAGTGTTTATCAAAATCAAATCAATCAGATTCTATAATCTTTTTAGAAATCAAATAGTATTAAAAAAAATTATAAATCAAATGAATTATATTTCAATTTATAAGATTTGGTTCGGTTTTAACTGAATTTTTTTAGAAGTATACTTTTAAATATTGTGTCATATAAATTATATTATTTTAATTATTTACATATATAATACAGAACATATACTAATTATATATGTAGATATAAAGTATATTCTAATCATATTAATATTGTCATTTATCTAAATAAATTTTCTAAATAAATAGAATAGATTCTAATCATATTAATACAATCATATTAATATTTTAATTATATTTAAGTATAAAATTGTATTATATCATTTATCTAAATAAATTTTCTTTTCTTTTCTTTTAAAAATTTAATTAATTGGATTAATTTGATTTTTTTAGTTTTTATATACTCGAAACTAAACCAAATTGGATTAATCAATTTTTTTTAAAAAAAATTAAGCATAAGAAATTTTAAATTCAGTCAAACAAAATTGAACCAAATTAGTTAATTCAATTTAATTATTTATTCAACTAAATTGAATGGTCACTCCTAAATAAAATATTATTTGAAAAGTTAGAAAACCTCATTTTTTTATTATTTTTAAAATTGAGAACTTTTCTAATATAATCATATTGGGTAAAATTAAATAAATTACGAAATATTAAATATTTGCAATTAAATATAAAATTAATTATGAAATGTTTAAATAACCAAATAAATAAATTAAACATAACTTGTATAAATGACAATATAGCAATGATAAACCTGAGCATCTGAATATTCAGAAAAAAAAAAAAAACAATAGTAACATTATTCACATAAGTAAATTAATTTCACACACTCACACGTGTGTGTGTGTGTGTCTATATATATATATACTTTACACACAAATAATACAGATTAATAAACAGACCTCAAAGTAATTAAAAAAAAATTTATTTAACTAAAACAAAAAAAAGAATAAGAAAAAAAAGTAAAATGAATGTAACAAATATACAATCTAGTGTAATGTGAAGCAAACTAACAAGCAAAAGCAACGAATAAAAAATATAGAAAATTCATGCATAATAAATAAATTAAAAACGTAAAATATTCATACAGAAAAATGAATTATTTTCCCTAGATTTTAACGATATCGTTCTGTTGTGGGGGGGCAAAGAGTATGAGAAATTGACAAGCATAATTTTCGTCGCCGTTAAAAGACACAATCACCCTTCAATCCAATTTACATGGTGTATTCATCTCATACCAGTTTTATTAGATTAACATTAATCGATTATATTGATCTACACATGAAATTTCCAACAAAATGTAGCAGCGAAGGTGAGAAATTTGAAAGGAATGAAGGAGAAAGAAGAATAATAATAATATCGATTGATTATGAAATGTCGAGAAAATTGCTCAAAACGACATCTTATTGTGTCGTGAATAAGGATAGGATAGTAATTTGAAGCAGACCCTATATGGCATCTTTTTTTACGGTGGGATAGCGAACAGAATAATCGTTTTTCAAGTTTCGGACGACGTCATTTTGTTATGAGGGGTGGGGAGCATCTGGAGGAGCCAAAAGTCATTTCGCTTATGTCAAAAGACACAATCACACCCACGTTTCGTTGTTGTTAAAAGGTCTCTCGTGGATGATGTTGTTTTGTTATGGTAGGCAGAAATCATCTGGAGGAGGCAGACGTAATTTCTTTGTTGTTAAAAGACATAATCACCCTTCAAAGCCAATTTGTCCATTACTGTTCATCCCATGAGAGTTTTATTAGATTAATATACGTGTATAAAATTCTCTATTTTTCCTTGTGTAATTTATCCTTAAACATTCTTAAAATAAAAAGGTTTGGATTAATTGAAGGGATGATTATTATAAATCCTCTGACGTTTGATATATGTAACTAAGTCATCTATCACTTTTCAAAATTATACTATACTCCGTTTTATGATCACAGTTAATAAATACTTTTACCATTAGTCAATTACATAAAGTAAAACAAATAGAGTAAATATTTTCTATAATACTAAAAATAATTTGATTTCATCATCATCGTCAATTCTCTATTTATTTCTTTTAAAATTCTCGAATCTAAAAATCTTACCTATTTATTTTTATATGCACAAAGATAAAAATCTCATCCTCAAAATGAAATTGTCATCTTCTTTGCTCACCTTATCGTTAATAATATAACCCAAAAATAGAAGAAAACCTCTCTTCATCCAAATCAAATCTCCATCATCAAATGATGGATCAGAACCTGAATGTTCTTCTACATGGTCTTGATCCTCTAGATGAAAATCGAGAGAGGCAGAGCGTTTTTTGGCTTCTCCCATTGAGTCACGACTGAATTAATCTGACTCAGCATCGAGCTAGTATGATCTAAAGGGAATAGTTTGGGATTCGAGGTTTTAGGGAAGGATATGGTATGGGGGAGTCCACTGAAGTTGATGAAGTCTCCCCAGTCATTATCATCGTCGTTAGATGAATCTTGGCCATTGATTGAATAAACCGTGTGATTAGATAGCATGAACATAAAGTCGCCAAAATTGTATTCTTTAGGTGGGTATGAATTTGAAGACTAAAAAAATGAGAAATTTGAGGATGTTTCAACTTTTGAATTGAAAATGAAGTGCAAAAAAGGAAGAAATTTAGGGGTTTAAGGTGAACAAATTGGTCACAAATATAATAAAGAGGAAAGGAAGGAATGAGGAGAGTTCCTAATTAAAATATGGAGTTTATTAGGATTTGCTCTTTTGATGCAAATTCTTTTAAATCATATGATAATTAACTCATTAGACATGAAAAACTGTCTTTTTATTATTGATGTGATCCCTAAATATTTGTGTTTAGGTTATGATTGTATACGCAGATCACTATCTCACACTTCTCATAATTGAAAATAAAGAAAGGTTTTGGTTGTTACGTCATGGAGGCAGCTACATCCTTGTTCAAGCTAAGATATTAAGAAAGCTTTTTTCTTTTAGATTCTAAAATCAGTTGTGTTGAAATGAAACACCTGTTGAAATAGACTGTTAAAATAAAAATAAAAAAGAGAAGATATTGTAAAGTTGTTGTTGAAATGAAAATTAAAAAAAAAATAAGAGGAGTGTGGTAGAAAATAAACATTAAGATGAAAATAAGAGTATTATTAGTATTTTATATAAATTTAATATAAAAATTAGCAAAATGATTTAATAGTGTAATGGAACAATCATAAGAAAGTTTACAATAAAATTTTAAAAGTGAAGAACTATTTAGTTAAATATGTCAAATATCAGGGTTTATAGTAATTATCCCTTAATTGAATCAAATAGTTAATTTTGTAAAGTTTGGGAGGCCAATTGGTCTTAAGCCAAAAGAAGATCACATTAACAACAATAAATAAAAACTTAAAAATAAATAGAAAAGATTAGGTATGTATTTACAAGAATAGATATTACACCGACGCTGGACAGAAATAGCCTCTGGTCGGATCGCCCCACCAGGCACAGTTAGTCACCAGCACGAACCTCACTCTCGTTGGGCAAGAAAGGTAACTCTAATCTCTCGCTGTCTACCCCTGCTGTCATTTCAGATATGCCGCTCATTTTCTTCGCTTCAATTTTTAAGTTGGGATATGCCTTTTAGGTTTTTGTTGAGCATTTGATGTGATTTACCGATTGTTGTTGGGCTACACCTCTACTGCTTGTGATCCTGCTGCTGTTGGATGTGGTTTGATGATTATTCTCATAATATATATGTTTAATTCTCATCTTTTGCAGGCTTTTCTTTTTCCTAATACAAACAGGAACATTCTCAAATAGCTTTGATCTAAAGCATATCAAAACGTGTATTCAGAAGGTAAAGAGATGGACTCAGACAACGACCAACAACCGAATGAAATTGTGCCGCTAAGCCAGAGGCCGGAGTGGTCAGACGTCACCCCTGTCCCCCTGGACGATGGCCCACACCCAGTGGTGCCCATCGCCTACACGCCAGAGTTCGAGGAGACAATGAACTACTTCCGTGCCATTTATTTGGCCGATGAGCGATCCCCTCGTGCTCTCGAACTCACCCACATAGTGATCCTCCAAAATCCTGGAAATTACACTGTAACCCACTTATCCTTTTTCATTCCATTTTGTTCTTTCTTTTTTCTTTTTAACTGTTTATGTCTTAAACCTCAAAACTATATTACTATGTTGTCAATTAAATTATTCTATCTTTGTTTTTTATTTATTTATTTATTTTTGGCTTTGAATAGGTATGGCATTTTAGGCGATTAGTGCTTGAAGCATTAATTATAGACCCTTACGAAGAGTTGGATTATGTGGAACGGATTGCCAAGAATAATACTAAAAACTATCAGATATGGTGAGGACCTTCGGCTGATTTAATTGTTTTTGTTTGTCATTGATGCGTTATAAAAAAGATGAAAGGTTGAATTTTTATTGGCATGTTTTTTAAATCACATTTGCGTGTAACATGTAACAGGGTTGTTGCATTGCCTTAACATGATGGTAACTGCAAATTGCTACTCATTTGTTTTTTCAAAAATTATGTTGCAAGCTAAGAAATATTGATATAATTCACTAAAACTAAGAATTACAACTAACTCATGAGCATAAAACATATTATGTATAGTATTTGTCCAAAATTAACAATCAATGTAAACGAGTGACATCTATGGACATTATAGCTCCAAAAGTTAATTTTTATAAGTAAAAAAAAGAGAAGGATGTTGAGAGTTGTGGAGCATGATCCGACCTAGCTGAAATGACACCTATGCAGAGTTAGCTCTTAAGTGATTTCCAAATGTTTTTCAAGCTACTTTACTCATATAAAGGATATATTTGTAAAGAGTTAGCTTGGGTTTAGTAAAAGTTGATCCATGGTGCGCTATTTGGAGTTTCAGTCTTTGTGTGTAGAAGGCTTAAGTTAGTGCCGTTGAACTAACTTGGGAATGACTTGACTTACACCTTAAGCAAATTGTCGAGCTTAGTTGGGTAGAACTAGGCTTATAACAGTTTTAGGAGCACCTGTGAGCTACTTGTATAGTTGAACTCTTAGATGGTTCGCTTGATGAGAGCGTGTAGAAGGATCATTGTTATTAAATGCGCAAGGCGCTAAGGGGTCCTAGAACCTAGGCGCAAGACGCAGGCGCGCATCTGAGCGATGTGAGGCAAAAAAATAAAAAATTTTAAAAAAATTATAAATTTTATCATTAGACTACTAGTAAGGTGATATAATATTGTAACTATTAATATTCAATATACATTAAGTATTAACAACAAAAAAAAACACAAAAAAAAAAATTTAATAAAAGTTTCAAAGTTTAAACACACAAAACTCTTAAGTTTACTAAATATTTAAAACCCTAAACACACAAGAGCAGATTATTTCTACTTCTTTTTCTTTCGTTCTTATTCTTCTTCTTTCTTTCTTCTTCTTCTTCTTATTCTATTTTTTCAGCAGTTTTCTTCTTCTTCTTCTGTTTTTTCAGCAGTTTTCTTCTTCTTTTGTTTTTTCTTCTTCTTTCTTCTTCTTCTGTTTTTTTAGCAGTTTTCTTCTTCTTTTGTT
>CATIWR010210838.1:0-34333 GCA_949677035.1 Omphalea diandra | reverse complement strand
AGACCCATAGTTTTTAAGAAACATGTTTGTGATATGGGTGTTGTGGAGTCTTTTGATGTGTTTGGTTAGTGGGAGTTTTGTGCTTGTAATTGAACGTTCAAGTTAAATAATTTTGCTACATTGCTTATTCATATTTATTTATATGGGTTGAGTGTTTTGTAGTTGTTTGTTTTGCGTATGTGCACATTTTATATATATAGTATGCTATGAGTTGTGGTTAATATGCTTAAGACTGGTGTGATTATCTTAAGCAGAGCTGGTTTCCAATTGTGTTTCTGGAAACAGAGGTTAAGACATTTTGATTGTATTTTCAAATGGAAATAACAGCCTTATTGTGAAGCCTTGTAAATTTCTCTTGCTCGTTAGAGCATGTGTGAAAGAGAAATGTTTGGAGGACTGACAAGAAAATAGTGTATTGATCACATGTGGGCGTTATTTTCTTGCTACACTGCCATATCGGAATCCAGGTCGGTTATGTTATCAATATTTGTGACTATGGATTGGTACTATGTCAATAAGAGGCAAAACTACTGTCATGATCCGATATTGATAATTTAATGTGAACAGGATTGTGTTTGAGATGTCATTTTATCAATAAACTATATGTTTTCTAAAAATGTGTTGCCACACTTGAGTTTAAAGTATCTAGTCCGAGAGTTGTTTTCAAAAATGTTTCTTTCTCAAAACATGAAAACGTCATAATTAATATTGCCCAAGTGAGAGAATGTTGAAATTTTTTTTTATGTGAGCTAATATTAATTATGGGTTGGTTTTAATTATTTATAAAATGGACTGAATAATATAGTTTATTGATTGGAGGTAAGCCTAATTAAAATGTGATCAATTGAGTTATAGGTTTGTGACATCTTTTGTAGACCGATATGGAAGACGGTCAATGTAGGTCTATTTTAACATGGACCTATGATGGGTGGGCTTGTTAAAATTTATTATAAATAGGCCCTCTCCTGCCTTCATAACAGAAAACCCTAGTTGCTATGTCCATTGTAGCCGTCTTTGAGAATGTCAAGGAGAGGAAGACCTATCTTCCGTTTTCAACCATTCTGACAAATTCTTCAAGTGGTTTAATTTCAGCGTTCGTAATTATGGCTCAGAATAATTTGAGATTCAACGCGGAGACAGGTACGCAATTTGTTTCTGTTCAATAATTAGATTTTGTATTCTAAATTTATGTACGAGATCTTAAATTAAATATGTTACCTGATTCTCTCTCCTCAAGTGTCTCACCAATACAAACGATTGCTTTTAGACCGAGAGAAAGTGCAGACGCAACTTTATTTGCAATGAACTGCAATGACGAAAAAAGGGGGTTAAACTTCACCCTAATGCAGAAAGGTCGAAAGAAGAAATTAAATGGTACAACAATAGCATATGATTAATGAATAAGATATTCTTCACTAGGAAAAAGTGACATGCTTACCTCATATGACTCATTCAAAAGTGATCTTCGTTCATAACTACCAAGAATGACCCAAGAAGTGCATAAATCCACTAACATATCACCACTGTTCACAGAAGATACATCCACTTCAAATAATCACATAAAGAAAAGAATAAAAAGAAACATTGCTTAACACATTAGACAATTCACTAATGCACAATGTGATGCATAGTAATGCAAGGATATTAGATAATAAAAAAAAATGATAATTTCTTACTCGACTTGCACCTGCTTGAAAAAAATCTGGTTTGATTTGAAATAGCTCGATTTGAGATTGACGTGATTTACATTTGATTCAATTCAATTTGCGGGTCAACATGAATTCACCATACATGTCAATCTAATTATCTGATTTAGATTATTTAAAATAATTTAAAAGTAAAAAATATTTTTATTTCTTAAAATTCAAAATTAAGAGTAATCTGGCACTCAAAATAATTTGAATTTTTTTTTCTATACACTAATTTGATGATCCAACGCACAATTTAAAGTGATTTGATTGAATCGATTTTTAAAATATGACCCAAAATGATTTAATCTAAATTCACTCTATTGTCGCCTCAATAACAAGATATCTAAGGATCAAATTTTGAGTTATTCTTAAGGAAATGAATATAATTTACAATATATGGACTCTATTTTTTTCATGAAAAATAATGTCTATTAAAATATTATCTAAGAAATATTTGATAATTTTTATTTTAGATTTGTTATTTTATCTCTCTTATTGAGAGTTTTTATCTCTTTTTTGAGAATTTTAGTAGTTTGAGATTGATTATTTAGTAATATATAGTAATATATTATTGATTATTATTTTTCAAATCTATTCTAGCATATTTTATGAATTTCAGTCCATATCACGCCATAATACTATATTTATTGGAATCTTCATAATTGATAAGAATGCAGAGTCTTGAAAAAAATTCATGGTGAAAATAGAATTATAATTTTGGAGCTAAGTTAATATGTAGTTATTAATAGTGTTTGAGAATCAATTTCATATTAGTGTTATAAATCATAAGATTTTTTTTTGTAGATATCGTGTGATTATTTATAACTGAAAATATTTTCTATTATTTTAAAAAAAGAAATACATTTTATGATAAAAATATTTTTTAAGAAATATAATTTTCTAGTTCTTGAAATATACTTAAAAATAATATTCTATTAATTTATAAGATTATAATAAAATTTAGATTATAAATTTTTTATTTATACTATTTATTATTCAATATGAAAAAATACATTCTACATAAAATTTTCCATGGGTCCTCCTGATTACAACCACCAGCCCGTAGTGATTAGTTATGAATTTCGATGATCAAATAAATATGTATTTATATAATTTATTTATCACTTAGAGAAATTTATTAAAATTCAAACATAACTTTTTTTTTAAAAAAAAAAGTCATTTTTTATAAAATTTATTTAACTTTTCATTAATAAAAAAAATATTTTCTCAATATCAAAAATTATATTTTCCCTAAATAAATAGAGTCCTAATTATTATATTTCAAGACTTTAGAACTCATTTATTATGGCCTCATTATACTATACCTCATTGGCTTTAAAAAAAAAAGGAAAAACATACCTAATCTCTGCAGTGAAAGCACCGCCTTTGGCGACCCAACAGTTTTGTGCTCCAATCTGAAAGTCAGACCTTAATAAATCTCTTACCGTAGGCAGAAATACAAAGGACGGGGCCACAACAACCTCTGAAAGAATACACAAGAAGACGTTCACTGTGAAAAATTATAATTCAAATTTATATAAAACCCCACAAAATTGCATGTCAAAGAGAGGCAACAGAATGTTATAACTGAGGAAAGTAACATGAGGATTATGTGAGTGAGCAATTGCAGTACATATTTCTCGTTCAGAGTCCTTAACGCCTGATTCCTACTTTTCTTCAATATGCTAGTTGGGACCTATTTGTTATCAGTGTTTTGGTTTTAGTTTTATTACTGGTTAATTCGCGAGTAATGTAAAAATTGTTATCCACATCATTTATAACTTCTTAGAAATAAATTTAGGTTTTCGGCAATTTTTTTTATTTCGTGCATTCGGAGAAATTGGTCAACGGAAACTATTTTTCTGATTAAATGGAAAACTAAGTTATTTTTCAGGAAAATGACTTCTTATTTTTTAAAAAATGAAGTCATTTTTCATAATTTGTCAATCTCTTTCAAATGAAAAACAAATCATATAAATATATGTATTTATTATCATTGGTCATTCTTAACTACCAACACTGTCATCGGTCATCATCGACTAGCGGTGACGCCAATGATAGGTGGGACTTATCAAAAATTTTATTTTTAATATATTTTTTCTTATATTAAATAATAAAAATAGTGTACATATAAAACATTTATAAATAATCTTATAAATCAAAAAGAAATTAATATTTTTTGTAGTATGTTCCGAACACCAAAAAATATGTTACTCAGAAACTATTTTCATCAAATAAGTTTATTTTTCGTGAAACAAAGTATTTTGAAAATTTAAAATTATAAAAATTCTTAAAAAGTAATTTAATGACAGCTCGCACTAACACTATGTATCAAAAAAAAGTTGGATAGAGAAAAGGAAAGGTAGGGGGAAAAAGTAGGAAAAAGAATGGAAAGGGTGGAGAAAGTTTCTTTCCCTACTTTGTTTGGAAAAATATGGAGATGAGGAAAAGAAAACTTCTTTCACTTTGTTTGAGAAATTGTAGAAAATGAAGAAAATGAGAGCTTTTTTAAATTAAAATTACTTTTTTATCTTTCATATATTAAGTTATGGTTAATTTGAAAAAATAAATAAATTTAAAATGTATTAAAATTTACACTCACATAATATATTTTCTAATCTATACATTTATATATAAAAATTTATTTGGATTAGTAAAAATCATTATAAAATTTAATTGACAAATTAAAATTAATAAAATATAGAATAAATTTCAAACTATAAAAATAAATAAAGAAAATAATTTTAGCTTCTAATTAAAATGAATTAAAAAAAGTTGAAAAGAAGCGGACAAAAAGAATGTTATTTGATGGATAAATTAGTAATTACATAATAAAAATATAATTTTCGTGATTTTTCCCCTCCAAATCCACATGACTATAAAATGATGGGCCCTAAAAATTTTAATATTTATTTTCCTTTCTTCCATTTTTCTAGATGGGTAGTTTTATAATTGTATTTCAAACACTATTAAAATTTGTAGCTTTTTCCTCATTTCCCCTAAAAAATGGGGAGAATTGAGTTTTATGGGTCCCAGGAGAAAGTTTTACCGTGCGTAATCCATTCTCTGCATTTGCTACACTACATCCAAACGGAGAAAATACCATTTTTCACCCCCTTTTCCTTTCCTCTATTTTCCTTTCTCCACCCTTTCCCTTTTTCCCAAACAAAGTGTAAGTGTAGAAACAGTTAAAACTAAATTGGCCTATTAAACAACTGAATTTTTAAAAATTGTAAATTGAATTAAACTGAATTAAGTAGAATAAAAATTAAACTACATCCATTTGGTACAATTTGATTGTAGTTTGGTTCAGTTTGGATTAATTTTTTATAAATTTTAAATATTTTAATATAAATAATTTGTTAAATAATTTTGCTATATTTTTATGTAAATAATGAATATTAAATTAATTTCAATAATTTTGATTTGATATAATGTAAGTTTAAACTATTTTTTTTAATTTAATATAAGTTCAGTTTAATTATACACTAAACATTTGAAAAATCAAATTGTATCACACGTAAAAAAAATCAAATTGAACCAAATTTATATTAAAATCAAATTAAAAACAGAACTAAATTATGTTTAATCAATTTGTTCAATTTAAACTAATTATTGAATAGCCCTAGCTAGCACAACATGTTGATTATCATTTTGCAAAACTATTTTAAGGTTTTTTCCCTTGCCTTCTGTGTATTTTTTCTATAGTTTGTTAGCTAATTTTTTTTATTATATTTTCAATTAAATAATATGATATAGTGTAATATAAAAATTATAATCATACATTTTTGGCTATTATCATTCCACTGGGAACATGATATATTAAAATATAAAATGTGACCACGATTGAATCATGTTTCTCATTGTTACTTATCTATTAATAAAAGAATTTAAAATGTATTTGATTGTTGAATTTTCATAAAAAGTGAGTCGAAAATATTGAATTTGATATTTGATTTTGCATGAGATATTACATTTTTTAAGAAAGTTTGAATTCTTAAATTCATTAATCCTATCTTTACTTTTCTTCTAGAAAGAGAAGTTTTTTTTTTTTTTTTTTCCATCTTTAGAGATTAAAAAAAGTTATTTTCCCATAATTATAAGAAACTTTAAAAACATATGTAAAAAATATTCTTTTACTTAGTGTAATATGTATTTTTTCCTAAATTTAAACTTATATAATTTTTTAATTAAAAACTTGACGTTAATTGTTTAAAACTTTTTATATACAGGTCAAATATAATAATTATATATTCTAAGAAAAAATCTTATCTACAATCAAACATGATATTTATATATTGTTAGAAATACAGGCAAGAAAATTTACTTAACTAAAAAGTAAAAAATCATTCCATAAATTCCTAAAACATTTGTATTGAACAACATTCAAATTGAATAAATTTTAATAAAATGATTGATAAAACACAAAGTTTATGGTTCTCTGTCCATAACTTCATTGACATCAACCAAATACTTGCTACCAAATGTACTAAACAAAAGAATGATAAGTATGAATCTATCCTTGGAAATCTGTCCTTGGAGAATTTAGGATTAAGACATGAAAAAAAAAGAGGATAAAAAAGAGATCTCGAGTCACCATCCAAGGCGAAGCAAGTACCCAAGTTGGGCAAATGAATTTTAGAGACTGAGAAACTCAAACATCACTAGATGATCAAGCCTCTCCACCTCCTCAAGTCTCTTTGGCTTCTACTAACTAAAAGTTGAACAAAATCATGAAGAAATTTGCTCTCTTAGGTTATATCCATGAAGACATTGGTGAAATTCAATAGCATTTGAGGATCACTCCTTGTTATCCCCAAGAGTGGGATACAAGCGAGGAGGAAGACTAGAGGACATAGTCTTAGGCTTTTATTTTTCATTTCTTTTGTGTTGTTTTACATTTCTACATTTTGGCACTCATATAATGATCAACATTATAATGATTTATGAATTAATGAATGTCGTATTGTTTCCTTGCCTTATTATCTCTTTGACTTACTTTACCTTATTGTTTATTTCTAATGTAGTATACGTCTTCTCCTTTTTTATCTTAACAAATATGGAGAGGAAATAAAAAAGAAAAATAAACAATGATTAAGGGAGAGTAACTAAGTAACTAAAATTTTCCCACATTAAAGACACAAGTCGTATTATTGTTAGATCACGAAGATCGCGACCAAGATTTCAGCTTCACAACTGCGACCTCAATTAGGTAGGAACCACTCTAGTGGCTAACTGAAGGACCTTTTAGAAAGTATCACATGTCACTATCCGTTAAACACATTTGAAGATCACGATCAAGAAAAAGGAGTCTTGATCGCAAAAAGGAAATAACGATTGTGGCAAAGGCTTTGCAACTGTGATTTTGCTCTGATAAAGCATTTAATACAAATCCTAGTTGTTAGTGGGAGATCTATTTCTAACTCCTTTGTAACAACCATTTGGTGGTTAAGAGTTATAAAAATCCATCCCAAAAGCCTTCAATATAAAGAATTAACTTTATTTGAGGAAAAACTCTTACAATTTAATTTCTCAAAGCCTTAAACTTTATTTATTATATTCAAAGTTATTATAGAGCTTTCAATGCTTATTAAGTTTGAGTGTGAACTTAAACACTTGTAATTTGGGTTGAAAGTTAGCCTATATTGAAAAAAAAAAAAAAAAAAAAAACTCTTATAAGGTTGTGTGTGAGTTATAAACACAAGTGTAAAGGGTTTAATGTGAACCTAAAAACATTAAGTTTGGGAGTGAGCTTGATAAAATTTATTGTAGATTGAATTAAGATTGTGAAATCCTAATTGAATATTGAAGAGCCGATGTAGCATTTGTTAACACCCGAATTATTATAAAAATTTATGCGTCAGTTTGCTATTTTCCTTATAACATTCTTTAATTTCTTTATAATCTAAATTTTTAAGTTTTCACAATCCAAGCCTCTCCTCTTTAATGATTAGGGCCAACAAAACCTTCTCAATGGAAAATTAAAAAATCTAAAAAATAAAATTTTAAACAGAAAACTAAGATCATATAAAAAAATTTGGAACATGAAATTAGAAAATTTTAAAAATTCAAATTGTAAACAACTTATAAATAGAAAATTAAAAAATCTAAAAAGTAAAAATTTTAAACAATAAGTCAAAATTTAAATTAATTCTATTAATTATTCAAAATTTATAGAATGTAAGGAAAAACGATAGTATAATAGATTATCAGATATTGCTTCATTCAAGTTTAATAAATTTTATTTTAAAATTATGTTACACAAGATTGAAGGTATCAATTAATAAAAAAATCTTTTATTACAACTACATCATCTATGTATTTATAATTTATAATTATCTATTAATTTTATTTTTAATTATAAAATATCTAATATTTTTTATTTGATAGGTAAATTTCACCCATGGCATATGAAATTTGTCATAGGTAACAGTATGAAGTATAAAATTTAATTCACTTCATAAAATCGTGCATACCAAACTCTATTTAACACAAAATCCATTTCTATTAAACGATATGCTTATCTGGCATGCCATGCGGGAAAAAAAGATTAAAAAAATAGATGTTATGTCACATCATCTCCTCCCACTCTTTCTCTTCAACAATCAAACCCCTTTTTTGTCCAAACATGTACCCCTCCAAATTAATCCCTTTATCATCCATGCCTAGCCTTCTTTTACTTATGTACAACCTAAACAAAAATAGATCCTTCCCTTTCTTTTCTCAAAACTCAATTATGTCTCCATTAAATCCATAACCCAAAATCTAATGATACCCATCTCAAAAGAACTCATCTTTTCCCATTTAATGATGACATCGTCTCCCTCCCTTATGGACACCCTTTTCCAAGGCACATTAGATGACATAATCAAAGGTCTTTGCCATTAAAAAAAATTAGTGAGTCGGCTTTCATTTCCAAGGCTATTGAGGAAATTCGTAGGGAAATCAAATCCATCGCTCTTTAAAAACTCACATACCTTTATTACATCCATTTCATTGACAAGTCATGGGCTGCCTTTCATGTGATCGAATGCATTTCGTCCCCTAATTTTTCCTAAAAGAAAATCAGTTACCACACTATCTCTCAGCCGTTCCCTACCAAGACACCTGTCATCTTGTTGATTACCAACCGACTAAGCAAAAATATTAAGAGTGGTCACGAGTATGAGGTGAGTTCAGCACTTTAATGCTTATCAACTATCAATATTGTTGATTTGTGTAGAGATCTAACACTTGAAGTCTTCACTTTAATATCAAGTTCTAAACTTTTTGTTATAAAGAAAATTGTAGCTGTCATTTTAAGGGTTTTTTTTAGAAATACCCATATGCAGTTAGGGTGAGTTTTAAGAGGCTAGTTGAGTGTTTAGATGGTAATAATCAACAAATTATTTTTGTAGTTGTTAAGGTGTTTTATGAGCTTGCTTCAAAAGAATTTGAACCATATCTTCCATTAAAACCTATGTTTTGTAGGATTTTGGTTGATTCAAGGAATAATTGGGTTTTGATTAAAGAGTTAAAGATTTTTGCAAAGTTGGCTCCTTTGGAGCCTAGGTTAAAAAGAAAAGCATACAAAGTCGCAAGAGACACTAATGTGATAAAACACCTATTTTTTTAATCTTCTTTTTGCCACATGGCATGTCAGGTAAACATTTCGTTAGCTTATTTAATGAAAATGGGTTATATGTTAAATGAAGTTTAGTGTGTATAATTTTAGGAAGTAAATTAAATTTTATACGTCATACTGTTACTTATGATAAATTTTATACATCATGGGTGAACTTTACCCTTTATTTAATTGATTGTAAAAAATTACTTCATTCAAATTTAATAATTTTTCTCTTGAAATTGTGTTATATAAAATTAAGGGTATAAATTAATAAACAATCCTTTATTACAACTACCCACATACATAATTATAAATTTTGAGAAATTTATTTTATTATATTATTACTTGACAATAACTTTTTTTATAAATAATAATTAATCACTCAACTAATTAACTAATTATTTAAAAAAATAAATATTAAATTTTTTTAAAATTTATTATTATAATTATAACATGCAACAAGCATATTTACTACCAACGTAAAAGTCATTTATGTGCTTCATTATTATATAGCTCGTATGATATAATTAAATATAGCGCTTTAGTTTTGGCCAAGATATGCACTCAATAGACACTTATAGTAATTTTATAATTTTATTATAAATTATGCAAGTTGAGCTAAATGACAAATTATTAAAGAATATTTCTATTTTGGTAATTAATGCAAAAAATTAGTAATAATAAAACTAATTATATAAAAATCAATGTTTACAAAAACTATATTTATTATATAAACTAGTGTACAAACTTTACTGCATAATAAAAACTAAAAAATTTATTGTAATACTTTTTTTAGTAGATTTATTGAATTAGGTACAAAAATTTCATATTTTATAATTACACTAAAAATTTTATCAATTAGAAAATATTAAAGAATATTTATATTTTATAACTTATGAGATAATTTAATAATAATAGGGAAAATTATATAAAAGATCAACATGTATAAAAAAATATTTTCTTATACAAAATAGTTTGTAATCTTACTGGAATTTTATATAATGTTTATTTTCTACAATATAATTACTAAATTATATACAAAGAGTTTCATATTTTACAATTATGTTAGAAATTTTATAATTTTGTAGTAACTTATGTAAATTGAGCTAAATTATAAAATATTAAAAAGTATTTACATTTTTATAATTTATGAAGTAATATAATAACAATAAACAAAAGTATGTGGAAGGTCAACATTATAGAAAATGCCTTTATTATATCAAATGGTATATAAATTTACAGAATAATAGAAAATAAAATTTTTTTATATTATCTTTTATTATAGTGGAGCTACGGAATTGTATATTAAAAGTTTTTTGTGGCTAGAAAATTTTTGAAGTTAATCTATTTTAAAAGGCGGTTGAATTTCTTTTTACATTGCCACTTTTTAAGAGCTGCTTAATGAAGGGCAAATTTCACTCGTTGTCCCTCAATTTATAACTAATGCACTTAAATATCTTTAAACATTAAAAATTCACTTAAAAATCTCTTATCTCAGAATCTTTCGCCTAAAAAATGATGTGAACTTGAAGTTAAATTGAACCAAATTTATATTAAAATCAAATTAAAAACAGAACTAAATTATGTTTAATCAATTTGTTCAATTTAAACCAATTATTGAATAGCCCTAGCTCGCACAACATGTTGATTATCATTTTGCAAAACTGTTTTAAGGATTTTTCCCTCGCCTTCTATGTATTTTTTCTATAGTTTGTTAGCTATTTTTTTTTTATCATATTTTCAATTAAATAATATGATAGTGTAATATAAAAATTATAATCATACTATTTTTGGCTATTATCATTCCACATGGAACATGATATATTAACATATAAAATGTGACCACGATTGAATCCTATTTCTTATTATTACATATCTATTAATAAAAGAATTTAAGATGTATTTGATTGTTGAATTTTCATAAAAAGTGAGTCAAAAATATTGAATTTGATGTTTGATTTTGCATGAGATATTACATTTTTTAAGAAAGTTTTAATTCTTAAATTCATTAATCCTTTCTTCACTTTTCTTCTAGATAGGGAAGTTTTTTCCCCCCCATCTTTAGAGATTAAAAAAAGTTATTTTCCCATAATTATAAGAAACTTAAAAAATATATGTAGAAAAATATTCTTTTAATTAGTGTAATATGTATTTTTTTCCTAAATTTAAACCTATATAATTTTTTAATTAAAACTTGAAGTTAATTTTTTAAAACTTTTTTATATACAAGTCAAATATAATAATGATATATTATAAGAAAAAATCTTATCTACAATCAGACATGATATTATATATTGTTAGAATTACAGGCAAGAAAATTTACTTCTCTAAAAATAAAAAATCATTCCATAAATTCCTATAACATTTGTATTGAACAACATTCAAATTGAATAAATTTTAATAAAATGATTGATAAAACACAAAGTTTATGGTTCTCTCTCTATAATTCTACATTATAAGAATAATAATAATAATTTTAAAAAATAAAGAGAACGAGTAAACTTGCCGACGACATCAGTAGAAGGGATATCTGCTTCGTTCAAAGTAATGAGTATCTTTTGCACCTCTTTAGTTGTTCCATTCTACAAAAACACATAATTTAATTAAATGAAACTTAGCACAAAATTGAATATCAGATCTAAAAACATATTTGGTTGAGATAAAAAAAAAAAAAAAGGGAAAATCAAAATATAGGAATGATTTATTTCCTTTTTTGTTGTTTCATTGTGCAAAAAAAGCTAGGGACATGATTTTATTAATCAATCAAAAGTTCCCATTGGCTTATATTTTTATCCATTGAAGGCTTAATGAGCCGAATCAATATGTGCATGTCATACGTAATAGAGAATAGTCATTCTCTTTTAATAATGTTATAAAAATTAGATCAAATTGGTCCGGTGATGATTAAATTGAGAATCAAACTATCAATTTTTTCAATTAGTTTTGAATCGATTTTTAAAATTATTCTTATTATCTATTATTATAAATATAATTTTTATTTTAGTAATTTTTCTATTTTTAGTACCATTTTAATTATATTTTTAAATTTTATTATTATTAAATCAATTGAATCAAATTAGTAGATTGATTTGAAATTGATCAGTTAATTAATCTGGCATTAAAAATATTGCCTTTCAATAATCTCTATCACATCGATGGATGAGAAAAATTGAATACTCTTTACCACTATACTGCACCTGAATGTGCATATATCTTATAAAAGTTATGTATGCAAAATGATAAGATAAATATTAAATTTATTAAAATAATAAAATAATAATTTAGATATTAAATTTTAAAATAAAATAATAATAAAAGCAAATATCAATAAAAGTATCTTATAATAAAAACTATAAAATTGATATAGCATTTGAACCTTTAAGAACACTACTTTCATATTTTATACTTATTATACATTAACAAAAAATAATAATAAAAATTGCTTCTGATTTAATTATGATTCCTTGAAAAATAAACACACAAGAAAAATATGCATTTTATTATCGATTTAATTCAATTACATTTTCAATTTTGATTTTAACTTCGGATCTTAAACAGGATGAGCCTTAAATAAATATAACAATATTTTGTTCAAATTTCCACGTCTTCGTCCATTGATCTTCGAAATCCATGCAAATTTCACCTTAGAAACAAAAATATAAAGATTAAAAAAAAAAAAAGAACTTTCCGCAAACAAAGAACTTTCTACCCATTGTTTGATTGTTTCGGCTAGTAAAAACTGAGGCCGGAAAGTAGATCAGAGCTTATAGGTTTTCTTTTATACTGAGATTTTTTTTTTTTTTTTTTGGCCTATAGGATAAGTGATCATTTCTAATCAATTCTTTTTATTTTATAATATTTTCTTTTTCTGAAAAAAAATTCATTTATTAAAAAATAATTTCAATTCTAATTATTAAAGAAGATAAACTAACTTTCAATTATTAAAAATGCTACATTTTCCAATTTCTAAAAAAGAAAATTTAACTTTCTAATTATAAGAAAACTAATTTTAAAATTAATAAAAACAAAATAAAGTAAATTTCTCATTATTAAGGAAAGATAAACTAACTTCTTAAATATTAAAAAAGGTAAACTAATTTTTCAATCATTAAAAAGATAAATTAATTTTCTAATCATAAAAGATAATGACTGATTTTTTTATTATTGAAAAATGTAGATCTTTCAATTCTGGATCTGTTTGATTTAGCAGTAACAACCAACAACGATTAGCGATTAACTATAAATAGTTATTAGTCAACAATCAGCAATTAACAATTAACCGTAATTAATCAATAAATATAAAATATGTAGTAATTTCGATTTAAATCTACGATTGTATTATAAAAGGAAATAATTATTTTTATATTTTAACTACTTTTATATGAAATACAAATTTGTATAATAATAATAATAATAATAATAAGGTTAATAGTAGAAAAAAAATCTAAATGTTAGTTTTTATATCTCAAATGCCAGAATAACTAGCTTTCAGTATTCAATTATATTTTTTAAATGTTGAATGCTAGTTTTAAACATTTATCAAACAGTCTTTTTCAACATTTAAATATCTAATCAATAAAATCAATAAACAAATGTCAAACTAAATAGAGACTATTAAGAAAAAGATAAACTAACTTTCTAACTATTAAAGTAAGAGCTTGTAGATAAAATGTTAGTTATGTGCCTTAAGTCAATTTGTGCAATGAATATTTTCTTAATAATGTTACAGTTGTTTTTTTTTTTATTAAATATCTCTTTCATTTTTGTTTACAACTAAATTATAAATTCCATGAATAATTAATCTTACCTAATTTTATCAAGTATATGACTTGATAGTAAAAATTTTAGGCTCAAAGAATTATATTTTAAATCGTCCATAGTCGATCATTATTGTTGGGATAATAATGAATGACAATTAGTATGTGTTTTGATTGGTGACTATATTTTACTAGTTATGAATATGAGATATTAAGTTAAACACATAAATAAATATTTTAAAAAATATTATATTGGACAGACCTGCTATGAGAACACTTCATGGATAAATAGTTGTAAGTGATTCTCATGTAATAGTATTAACTTAATCTTATGAGCTGAAAATCATCATGGATTCCAATATGATGAACTTCATGTTTTAATATAGTCCAACATTATCTTTAACATGAGGACTATACAGACTGATATTGGACACAAAGTAAATCATATAGAGGAATATGAGTGATTAAGAAAAAATTTGTCCCTCATATATTTATGAGAAAAATATCTCTAATTCTCTTGATAAGTTAGACTGAAGAGATTGTATGACCATGTGAAATAAATTGATAAATATTATTGATGTCATTTTACATCAATTTACTTGGAGATCAGAAAATAATTAAACTATATAAGGATGACATGATTCATTCATTATCTTCAATTGATATATAATATGATAAAATGATTATAATACTATTTATAAAATAAGTTAAGTCGGATAATTGACTTTCACATAATTTGGGTAGTCATAATGTCTTGCTAGAGGTCACTTATAACTTGTGAGCTAAAATAGGTTTTGGACCACTGTCAATATTATATGAACCTATAGGGTCGCACAAATAGAAAAGGTCTAAAACAAAATTAGGTTTTACTACTTTCTCTATTTAAAATTAAGATAACTAGAGATATTGTCTTAATTATTTAAATATCTATTTCGTTTTAAGAGTTAGAACGGAGTAGGATATTATCTTATATAGGACATTTAAGATATATAGTTGACACAAATATCTTAATGGTTCAGATATATATATGCACATTTAGGGTTTTCTAATAAAGTGAAAAAGTTTATATTTTTCTTTAGAAAACATTAAATTGAGAGTCACATAAACCCCAGTGTTGGCACACTAAACGTTTTGAAGGTAGCATGTTTGTGTGGATACTTGGAGAGGGCGATCATCTTTTGGTGACATGTAGATCCGACTCCAAGCTCGAGGTTGGGGTGTTACCGGTATAAACTCTCTTTCTACCTTCCAATGATCTTACATCTCTTATCTGAATCGGTAAGGTTTTCACATCCTTCTTTTCAATGTAATTGAATCACATGGATCCTTCATAGGTTTCTCATGTAGAAAATTTTCATTTTTTTTCACTATGCTCGTTCTAAAAAATCCAACATAAAACTGTTTAAATTCATATATTATTTTATATAAATAAGGGGTGGGCTTAGCTTATCGCTCGAATTTTTTCAAATCATGGGAATTTACTTATAATTATCTATTAGTCATTATGTCTACATATCATTTTATAAATTTATATTTTAAGATAAATTAAACTCTCAAAACAATTTTCTAACTTCATTATTTTATTTGGATCAATCATGACTTTATTGCAAACCAAATCATTGATCATAACTTTATTGCAAACCAAATCATCTTTAAAGGTGATTTTATCATGACTAAGCTTTAGAGCAATATTCTTACTTCATGATTTTATCATGACTAACTTTCAGAGCAATTTCTCACTTTATTATTTTATCATGACCATCATCACTTAGTTGCCAAATCAAATCATCTTTAAAATGCTATTAAATCTTTAGAGGCTACTCACACATCCCGAGTACAATATAATTAATGTGCTTCATATGTGAGCTATTTTTGTGTAATTTATCTTAATATGCATCTTAACTTAGGTAACACAAAAATGGAAAACATGAAAATGAAAAACGTAGAAAAGGAGAAGAAACAATATTTTTTAAAAAGTAAGAAATGAAACATAGAAAAATGTGTAAATATAAAAAAATATAAGAACATATTTATAAATATTTTTCTTATATATATATATATATATATATATATTTAATGAATATTAAAGTGACTAATTATGAGATCTTACAAAAATAATATTAAAGATAATTATATAAATTAATATTAATTGTAAAAAATAAATGAGACGATAATAATCAATTAAATATTTAAAAAATAAATATTAATTTTCTATAAGTTTTATAATCAAAATTAATAGAAAAAAATGTGTTCCAAAGTAGAAATGTGTTTTTTAATTTTTTTTTAAATTGCATAAACAAACCTGAAACATTTTGGGCACATTTCAATGAATTTCCTGAAATGAATTGTTTCCGAAATGTGGAAATGCCTCCCTTCATAATGTACTTTATACATATGTAAGTTATTTTCGCGCAATTTACATTAACATTTTAATAATTTTATATTCATATGTTGCATGCATATAAAAAAAAGTGAAAAAACAATAGTGAAATGATATAACAATTAATATTTACTTGCAACTTGCTATCAAAATGAGGACAAAGACTTGAAATCCTAAGATAGCTCTTTTGTTCTCTTTTTTGCTCTTGTTAGTCTAAGAACTAATTGTTATTTCATGAACAATCCAACAAGAAATATGAAAAAGAACCCTTATCCAAACTACACCTAAGTGCATCTTATGATTCTTGGATTTTTAGACATACCCTTGACAAATTCATAACCTAAATAACTCAAAGTTATCAAAGGGAAGTAAAATAAAACACTAATTGCAAGGATTGTATTGCTATCCAATTTCAGCACACGATTGATATGAAGGATTGGATAGACATAATAAGTCTTAGAAACTATAATTTTGATAATAATAGTACTCATCATCATAAAATATCAAATGAAGAGGAGTCAAACTCAGTCAATATTAAAAGTCTCATGTCTTATGCATAACATAATCCATGGTGAGATCAATTCATACTAGGTCAATAATATATTCTTTTACAATTACAGAAGAGATAAATAAAATACATCACTTTATAACCATGACAACTACTAAAAGAGAGGAATGTAATGGCAAAATTCTCAATGACACAGATTCAAATATAAACACTTGGAAAAATATAATTAAATAGGACAATGAATAATTTTATACAATATAAAAATTTATTAAAAGAAAATATCTTCATGTATGATAATTCTCAAATAACTGAATGCCTCATAGATGAAACATGACTTATCAATAAGTAGTTCCTTATAGACGAACCTTTTGGAGTTGAACGATCTTACAATTCTTTAACGCCAAGTAGTCAAATGGCTACAATTGTTCCAAAGGCCATAAGAGAACAAAGACATTTAACATTTGGAGAATAGACGGTTACAACATGGATTTGTTTCCAGATATGTCGGGACAATGCAAACAGAATTAATGGCTACTATTTTGGTATAAATAAGAAGAATCCAGAAGAATTAAGGTATATATATTCTCACTATTTTCTACAGTTCCATCACATTTTTCCTAGGGTTTATTGAGGTTTTCTTTAATATCTTCCTACTCCCCTTTAAGCTTTAAGGTTTCTTCAAAATCAAGTTTCCTTCACACATAATTCTAACTTAAACATCAGAATGACTGTGATATTCACAATTTCCATAGCTCACGTTCGATCTTTTATAAGATCATTATACCAGTTATGTGATCAAGGGATCAACAATGTAGTATGTGCAATGTTTGTTTGTGAATTTATGCATATCAATTCACAAATAAATCACAAATAGGCAATCAAGGTAAACGAATAGTCATAGGATCATATAATCTAATTCCTTATAAAACTACAAAGGGTTAAACCCCTATATTTATACTTGGATCTCTCAATCCAAAGTCTTTTATCCAAATAAGGTTTATGATATGATGAATTCTCGACCTCAAAATTCACGGTCTACAACTATAACATGATGACTTTTCAACTTAAAATCCATAGTTCATATCATAGCTCCTCATTTTAGGTGACAAATTCTTAGACTTAAAATAAAAAAGAATGCATTTCACAATTCAATATATATCATATCAAGTCATCCCATACCGTGTCACTCTACTATACACCAACATCACAATCAATTCAAATATAATATAATATTTACAATCAATGTGGGATCTTGACAATGCAAAATGTTGAAAAATATAAAAATAAGTTAATTGATAGATCATATACATAATAGAGTTACTCGAAAAATGCCAAATAATTCCATAGTATTGAATTTTCATGTCGTTGTGTCTCACTATTTGCATCTCTGAGGAATCTATACAAGCATTATTATAAAGAAATGTATATCAACACTAGAACAATGAAACTTTCTATCTCTAGAAGATAGGAATTAAATGCTAAAATTTCTACCAAAAATTAGGCAATCAACTATAATATCATCTTCTAACATTTTCTCTTCAATAATGTTAAATTAATTTCATAAATTTTTCATCTTATAATATTTGATTTTACTTATTAATTCCCCACTCTTGTCTCCTAGATTATATTTCATAAAAATATTTTTCAGGTCAAAAATAGATTTAAAGGCTGAAGATATTCTTCAAGCCGAAATTAAATCAAATCTATTTATTATAATTGTATACTCAATTTATAATTTTACTATAATTTTTTCAACATTTATCAATTAGGAAAATATTGATATAACACATAAACATTGAGTTTCGAGATTATAAACCTAAAATTAACTTTATATCTATATGTCAAAAATTTTAAAATATCACATAAAGGGTTCTAAAAAAAAATTTATCAGTGTTATTGGAGACATCACCAATAGTTTGTTGAACTATCCTTAATGGATGGTTAGAAACTACAACTCTTAGGATATGTTTGTTATGGGATTAAAGGAATGAAAATTAATAGTTACAAGAGTAACAATAATTATGTAATAATTAAGGAAAATAAAAAAAAGATAATAAATATTATTTAGTTAATTGTATTTGGTATTACATAAAAAATATAACATTGATACTATATAATTATTTATATTTTATATTCAGTTGATATTATTTAATAATATTAATAATGATATGATAATTATGATTATTTTTATAATATTAGTTTGATACCATTGATATATATTATTATAATATTTATATGTTACAAATAATTACTATATACAAAATATTTTTTATTAATATATATAAGGTAATTTTATAATAATAATCATATTATTATATTAATAATTTTAATTTGTATTAGTAATAATTATTATATTAATAAAGTTTTATAATTTTAATGTTGCTATTTTAATAATATTTAAATTAGTAATTATTTTATGTTATTAATAATTATTATATTAATATTATTTATTTTTTTATGATGTTTAACTTTATATTATGTATATTAATACTAATAAAATACAAGAAATAATTTTTTTTTATTCTCTTTCATTCTTTCACCTCCTTTATCCAAAAGAGGAGTAGGTTAATAAAAATATATTAAAATAAGGTTAACAGTTAAGGAGGTCAACAAACCATTTGAATAAAACTTGTATCAAATAAGGTGAATGAAAGTTAACAATTAAGAGAGTTAACTGATAACCTTCATTAACTCCCTACCAAACATAACCGTATGCTTAAAGATATTCCTCTTTAGTGGAAACCAAAAAAATAATCAAACTGAATCAATTTGCGGTTTGATTTGATTTAAACATAATTTCAATTCTATTTCTTTTTAAAATTTTAGTTAATTTGGTTCAATTGGGTTTGTAGATAAAAAATTTTAGTAAAACCAAACCGACTGAATTTCTTTAAAATTAAATTAAATTGGATTGAACCTAATTTATATCAAATCAAAATTATTAAACTCTATTTAAAATCCATTATTTACATTAAAAATATATACAAATTTATTAAAAATATATTATTTATATAAAAATATATTATAAGAATTATTATTTATATTTAAAATATTTTAAAATTATTTTCTTAAAGAAATTCAATTTAAATTGAACCAAACTGTAATTGAATTGAATTAGGTTGGTTTTAGTTCGATTTGCTTTATAAATTTATTGAATTAGATTCAATTTATATTTTTCAAAATTTGATTTTTCATTTTTCAATTTGGTTCGATTTAGTTTGAACCAAATGTACAATCCTAATCATGAGTCTAATGGTAGTAACAATACAACCAAATGAATTTTCTAGTGGCAAAAATAGATTTTTAAACCTAAAAATAGCAGGATATTACTTTAGTCATGGTAAAATTGCATTTTTGCTATCTAAACTTGACAAAATTTATCAATTATGTGTGTTAAACTTGCAAAAGTTTCAATTTAGTGTGTAAATCTGTTAATTTATTATAATCAAATGTATATTGTCGGTTACACTAAATTTATATTGATGTGAAAATTTGATTTTTTTTGTTGAAATTGAAAAATTGAAACGTGGAAAATGTTGGCTCAATATTACTTGCATACCCTCAATCCTAACAATAACAAACACAAATTACTCTTCAGATTATTCAAATTAGGGATTCAAAATTTTTCTTTAAACACTAAAAAAGATTTCACTTAATTCGTATATGATGAAGAAAGAAAATATTATTTCCAAAAAAAGGCAACAAATTGCACTGTTAATGTTACCAAAATGACATGGTATGGCAGTTATTTAAGTTTTTTATTTTTTTCTTAGTGCATTTTAGGTAAAATTACATATTTAGCAGTGAGTTTAAGTTCTTACTATCATTCTTTTTTTTTGTTTCTTTTTTTGTTGCAAAACAATTATGTTGTTTTGAATAAGTATTATGGAGGAGTTTTTATTTGGGATACATTGAAAGAGAATATAGTCTATCTAGGGGGCACTCTAATGGAGATGAAGGTGGATTTAAGATTTTTAACATGGCCTACACTAAACAAATCCTCCTTCCCACTCAGATTAATGCAATAGCCAAACATTTTAGAGCTCGTAATCCCCAAAACAAAACCCTTTTTTAAAATGTCCTACCTTATTGGCTATAACTTTATTAACATCAACCAAATACTTGCTACCAAATGTACTAAACAAAAGAATGATAAGTATGAATCTGTCCTTAAAGAATTTAGGATTAAGACATAAAAAGAAAAGAGGATCAAAAAGAGATCTTGAGTCACCATCTAAGGTGAAGCAAGTACCCAAGTTGGGGAAATGAGTTTTAGAGACTAAGAAACTCAAACATCATTAGATGATCAAGCCTCTCACCTCCTCAAGTCTCTTTGGCTTCTACTAACTAAAAGTTGAACAAAATCATGAAGAAATTTGCTCTCTTAGGTTATATCCATGGAGACATTGGTGAAATTCAATAGCATTTGAGGATCACTTCTTGTTATCCCCAAGAGTGGGATACAAGTGAGGAGGAAGACTAGAGGACATAGTCATAGGCTTTCATTTTTCATTTCTTTGGTGTTGTTTTACATTTCTACATTTTGGCACTAATATAATTATCAACATTATAATGATTTATGAATTAATGAATGTCGTATTGTTTCCTTGCCTTATTATCTCTTTGCCTTACTTTGCCTTATTGTTTATTTATAATGTAGTATACGTCTTCTCCTTTTTTATCTTAAAAACTGGGGAAAGGAAATAGAAAAGTAAAATAAACAATGATTAAGGGAGAGTAACTATGTAACTAAAATTTTCCCACATTAAAGACACAGGTCGTATTGTTGTTAGATCACAAAGATCGCGACCAAGATTTCAACTTCACAACTGCGACCTCAATTACGTAGGAACCACTCTAGTGGCTAACTGAAGGACCTTTTAAAAAGTGTCACATGTCATTATCCGTTAAACACATTTGAAGACCACAACCAAGAAAACGGAGTCTTGATGGCAAAAAGGAAATAACGATTGTGGTAAAGGCTTTGCAACTGTGTTTTGCTTTGATAAAGCATTTAATATAAATTTCCTAGTTGTTAGTGGGAGATTTATTTCTAACTCCTTTGTAACAACCATTTGGTGGTCAAGAGTTATAAATACCCATCCTAAAAGCCTTCAATATAAAGAATTAACTTTATTTGTGGAAAAACTCTTACAATTTAATTTCTCAAAGCCTTAAACTTTATTTATTATATTTAAAGTTATTATAGAGCTTTGAATGCTTATTAAGTTTGAGTGTAAGCCTAAACACTTGTAATTTGGGTTTACAAGTTAGCCTAGATTGGAAAAAAAAAAAAAAAGACTCTTATAAGGTTGTGTGTGAGTTATAAACACAAGTGTAAAGGTTTTAATGTGAACCTAAAAACATTAAGTTTGGGAGTGAGCTTGATAAAATTTATTGTAGATTGAATTAAGATTGTGAAATTCTAATTGAATATTGAAGAGTTGATGTAGGATTTGTTAACACTCGAATCACGATAAAAATTTATGCGTCAGTTTGCTATCTTCCGTCATGACATTCTTTAATTTCTTTATAATCTAAATTTTTAAGTTTTCACAATCCAACCATCTCCTCTTTAATGAATTAAGGCCAACAAAACCTTCTCAATAGGAAATTAAAAAAATCTAAAAAATAAAATTTTAAACAAAAAAAGTAAGATCATATAAAAAAATTTGGAACATGAAATTAGAAAATTTTAAAAATTCAAATTATAAACAACTTATAAATAGAAAATTAAAAAACTTAAAAAGTAAAAATTTTAAACAATAAGTCAAAATTGAAATTAATTCTATTAATTATTCAAAATTCTGAGAATGTAAGGAAAAACGATAGTATAATAGATTGTCAGATATTGCTTCATTCAAGTTTAATAAGTTTTATTTTAAAATTATGTTATACAAGATTGAAGATACGAATTAATAAAGTATCCTTTTATTACAAAAAACATCATCTATGTATTTATAATTTATAATTATCTATTAAGTTTATATTTAATTATAAAATATTTAATATTTTTTATTTGATGGATAAATTTCACCCGACATATAAAATTTGTCATAGGTAACAGTATGGAGTATAAAATTTAATTCACTTCATAAAATCGTGCACACCAAACTCTGTTTAACACAAAATCAATTTCCATTAAAAGAGCTCATGTAATGCTTATCTGACATGCCATGTGGCAAAAAAAGATTAAAAAAATAAATTTTATGTCACATCATCTCCTCTCACTCTTTCTCTTCAACAATCAAACCCATTTTTTGTCCAAACATGTACCCCTCCAAATTAATCCCTTTATCATCCATACCTAGCCTTCTTTTTCCCTTCCTTTTCTCAAAACTCAATTATGTCTCCAATAAATCCATAACCCAAAATCTAATGATACCAATCTCAAAATAACTCATCTTTTCCCATTTAATGATGGCATCGTCTCCCTCCCTTATGGACACCCTTTTCCAATGCACATTAGATGACATAATCAAAGGTCTTTGCCATTAAAAAAATTAGTGAGTCGACTTTCATTTCCAAGGCTATTGAGGAAATTCGTAGGGAAATCAAATCCATCGCTCTTCAAAAACTCACATACCTCTATTACATCCATTTCATTGACAAGTCATGGACTGCCTTTCATGTGATCGAATGCATTTCCTCCCCTAATTTTTCCTAAAAGAAAATCACTTGCCTCACTATCTCTCAGGCATTCCCTAATAAGACACCTGTCATCTTGTTGATTACCAACTGGCTAAGGAAAGATATCAAGAGTGGTAATGAGTATGAGGTGAGTTCAACACTTCAATGCTTATCAACTATCAATATTGTTGATTTGTGTAGAGATCTAACACCTGAAGTCTTCACTTTAATATCAAGTTCTAAACTTTTTGTTAGACAGAAAATTGTAGATGTCATTTTGAGGGTTTTTTGAGAAATACCCATATGCAGTTAGGGTGAGTTTTAAGAGGCTAGTTGAGTGTTTAGATGGTAATAATCAAAAAATTATTTTTGTAGTTGTTAAGGTGTTTTATGAGCTTGCTTCAAAAGAATCTGCATCATATCTTCCCTTAAAACCTAAGTTTTATAGGATTTTGGTTGATTCAAGGAATAATTGGGCTTTGATTAAAGAGTTAAAGATTTTTGCAAAGTTGGCTCCTTTGGAGCCTAGGTTAAAAAGAAAAGCATACAAAGTCACAACAGACAATAATGTGATAAAACACTTATTTTTTTAATCTTCTTTTTGCCACATGGCATGTCAGGTAAACATTTCATTAGCTTATTTAATGAAAATGGGTTATATGTTAAATGAAGTTTAGTGCGTATAATTTTACGAAGTAAATTAAATTTTATACGTCATACTGTTACTTATGATAAATTTTATACATCATGGGTGAACTTTACCCTTTATTTAGTTGATTGTGAAAAATTACTTCATTCAAATTTAATAAATTTTCTCTTGAAATTGTGTCATATAAGATTAAAGGTATAAATTAATAGACAATTCTTTATTACAACTACCTACATACATAATTATAAATTTTGAGAAATTTATTTTATTATTTTATTACTTGACAATAACTTTTTTATAAATAATAATTAATCACTCAATTAATTAACTAATTATTTAATAAAAAAATATTAAATTTATTTTAAAATTTATTATTATAATTGTAACATGCAACAAACATATTTCCTACCAACATAAAAGTCTTTTATGTGCTTCATTATTATATAGCTCATATGATGTAATTAAATATAATGCTTTAGTTTTGGCCAAGATTTGCACTCAATAGGCACTATAGTAATTTTATAATTTTATTATAAATTATGTAAGTTGAGCTAAATTACAAATTATTAAAGAATATTCTATTTTGGTAATTAATGCACAAAATTAGTAATAATAAAACTAATTATATAAAAATCAATGTTTACAAAAACTATATTTATTATATAAACTAGTGTACTAACTTACTGCATAATAAAAAAATAAAAAATTTATTGTAATACTTTTTTAGTAGATTTATTGAATTAGGTATAAAAATTTCATATTTTATAATTACACTAAAAATTTTATCAACTAGAAAATATTAAAGAATATTTATATTTTATAACTTATGAGATAATTTAATAATAATAGGGAAAATTATATAAAAGATCAATATTAATAAAAAAATATTTTATTATACAAAATAGTTTGTAATCTTACTGGAATTTTATATAACATTTATTTTCTACAATATAATTACTAAATTATGTACAAAGAGTTTCATATTTTACAATTATGTTAGAAAATTTATAATTTTGTAGTAACTTATGTAAATTGAGCTAAATTATAAAATATTAAAAAGTATTTAGATTTTTATAATTTATGAAGTAATATTATAACAATAAACAAAAGTATGTGAAAGATCAACATTATAGAAAATGCCTTTATTATATCAAATGGTATATAAATTTATAGAATAATAAAAAATAAAATTTTTTTATAATATCTTTTATTATAATGGAGCTACTGAATTGTATATTAAAAGTTTTTTGTGGCTAGAAAATTTTTGAAGTTAATCTATTTTAAAAGGCAGTTGAATTTCTTTTTACTTTGCCACTTTTTAAGAGCTGCCTAAGGAAGGGCGAATTTCACTTGTTGTCCCTCAGTTTATAACTAATGCATATAAATATCTCTAAACATTAAAAATTAACTTAAAAATCTCTTATCTCAAAATCTTTTGCCTAAAAAATGACGTGAACTCAAAGTGAAATTTTTAATGTTATTTAAGACACATGGCTGCGTTTGTTCATCTTCCACCTAAGCTCTTCTCTCTCCACAATTGTGTTCATTCGTCCTTTAGCATACAATCGTCCTTAGAAATAAAAACACAGCAACCCCACTAACCAAAATTTTCCCTTTTCTTTCCCAAATGAAAGCCATTTTCAGTTTCAACCTAAATCTTTGAAAGAGTAAGGTGGGACCACCATTAATCTCAACTGCTAATTATTTTGGACCACCGAAATCAATGGTGTTTAGACAAACACCAAGTTAGCTTCGAGAGGAGCATTTGATTTTTTAATTATACATGGTGCGATTAGAAATTATAGATAATTTGATCATGGGAAAGGTGATTTTGATTTGTATGTGAGTAATATGGTGTAGGTCTTAGTTTTTAAGTAGTTATTTTGCATGTGGTGAGTTAGGGTTATGAAATGGCTTTTGCCTAAAATGTGGGTTTATTGCATGTGAGGGTTAGGGTTATGAAATAACTATATGTTCCTATTATTGATATGTGAATATTGACATTGATTTTGGGTATAACTTATGTACATATATGTATTTTATTTTTTATTTGCTGGAAGTAGTGATGGTTAATATTTCACACTATATGTTCATTATGATGGTATAATGAGGGAATGGTCATACATTGATGGAAAAGAACATTACTTTGAATGTTTTCCTGACATAATGTCCATGGTTAGGTTAGAAAAATGTTTACTGAGCATCTGCAATTGCATGGGCATATTCACTACTTCTGGAGGATGCCATGTCAAGAATATAGGAATGGGCTAAAGTTATTGGCTAAAGATAGTGATGTCTATGAATTGGGTTTATATGGAGTTGAAGTTAAGAAAATAGATTTGTATGTAAAATAACTAAGTATGGATGAATTAATAAATGTAATATCACCACTAAAAGAGAAAAAAAAATAGGAGTTATTATTAAAGAGATAGTTGATATGTTTGACAATGCAGAGGTAGCTGGAAAAGAAAAAGAATGTAACAATGCAAAATATGTTAGGAGAAAACTTGAAGTAGTTAAAATTCCTAGATTACTTGGTTTGCCAAGTATTGATGATGATGTATATGTTAAGACTGAGGAGAATGCATATGTTGATAATAGGGAAGGTGATGGTGGTCCAAATGAAACTGTTGCTGCAAATGTGGATATCATTATTGATAATGAGGAGAATGTATATGTAGATTGTGGGGAGGGTGATAGTGATCCAACTCAAATTGTTGATGCAATTGTTAATGTTGAGAATAATGTGCAAGATGATGGCGTATTTAAAGACCTTGACTATGATATTCTAGATAAAGATGAGAATTTAGTTACTATCATAAATGCAAGCCAAAAATTTAAAGGCAGACCAATAGGAATAGGAGAAAAGGTTACAGTAAAAGAAATAGGTCATTCTTTGGGTAATGCAGTGAATGAGGATGGTGAAGCTGAAGGTGATGACTCTGAGTATCTACCTTTAAATGACCTATTTAGTGGTAAGGACAGCGATACAGATGAAGAGGAGGAAAAAATATGGTATCAAAATTCAATATCGAAAATGACATGTCTGACCCAACATTTAAAGTTGGAATGTTATTTAAGAACAAAAGAAGTTTATTGAAGCATGTAAAGAATATGAAATTAAGAATAGGTTTCAGTTATGGTTTCCTAAAATGATTTGGTTAGATGTAGGCGTGTTTGTTACAAAAAGTGTGGTTGGGTAGTCTTTGCAAGCAAGCAACATATGAATGATCCTAATGATCCTACCTTTCAAGTGAAGACTCTAAAGTTAGAACATAGTTGTGCAAGAGTGTTAACTAATTTCCATGTAACAACAAAGTGGATAGCCAACAGATTCTTGGAAGATTTTAGGTTTGAGCCTGGTTGGAGTATCAATGGCACTATGGATAGAGAGCTAAGGTACACCATTGGGAGGATGAAAGCTTTGAGGGCTGGGGATTTGGCTGTGAAGAAAATTAATGGGGATGAAGTATATCAATATAACAGACTGGTTGAGTATAAAGTTGGAAAGAACCAATGAAGGTATACCATTGAGAGGATGAAAGCTTTGAGGGCTAGGGATTTGGCTTTGAAGAAAATTAATGGGGATGAAGTACACCAATATAACAACTGGTTCAATATAAAGTTGGAAAGAACCAATGAAGGTACAATAATGGAATTTCAAGGTGATGGCAATGAATTCAAAGAGATGCATGTCTATTTAGTGCCCCTGAAGTATGTTTAAGGCAAGATGCAAACATATAATATTTATAGATGGATGTTGGTTGAAAGGCACATATGGAGGTCAGATACTTTGTGTTGTGGTATTGATCCTAATGACAGCATTTTCCAATTACTTATGTAGTGGTGAAGAAAGAGAACAAGGAAAATTAGGTATGGTCTTTGAGTCTATTGAAAGAGGATCTTGAAATGTACGATACCACAATTGAGTCTTCATGAGTGATAGGCAAAAAGTATTTCAATTACACCTCTATCTCTATACACACAGACACACAAATATATAAGTTTGAAGATGATTTGGTTAACTAAAGATTTCTTTTAAGAATTGATTGTTATACTACTAAACATATTTTAGAAAAGAATGTTAAAAAATTTTTCCAAAACAAGTTTTTGCTAAGTGGTAAGTTATTTTAAGTAATTTTGATTTTAATATAGAATATATTAAAGGCTCGTTAAATTCTCTTCCAGATTTTTTAACAAGAGAATTTTTGCAAGGCACTCCCAATCTTCAACAGATTCGAACCACTAACAAGATGACAACTCCAAAAAATAAAATATCAGCCCTTGAGTTTATTCCTTCTTTTTCATCAACCCAATGACCTCCTATTACTCTTGTTCATCCATCTTCTTCCTTTGAACCATCAACCAGTAAGAAGAAGAATAAAAATAAGAAAAAAGAAAAACCCTCCTTTTTTCCCAAGTCTTTGTTTAAGAAAAAGAAACTTGTTTATATTTTCAAAAACCCACATGTTAAAAATTTGCTATCTCGAACCCGAAATTATAGTAGAATCTTTTCTTATTACTATTCAAAAATTGTTCAAACCCAATTTTTACTTTCTACCCTCTCACCCAAATAAAACAAGAATATTTTATGAATTTATCTTAGTAGATTCAAAATCTGTTGAGATAGATCATGTTATGGATGATAATGAACCGAGTAAGATTTCTTACTCAAAATGCAAGATCCTTAAGGTCCTTTCAGCTAAGGATTGCAAAAATTTTCATGAAGAGAAAAAATTTTCAAAACCTTTAATCCACTCGGTTACTCTTATCTTGACTACTAGGATGCTTGGTTTTTAGCATTCTTGGTTAGACCATTTAATTATTCTTGGTTTTTCTATTTTAATAAAGGAATAAATGTTGCTTTTCCTGCTTGGTTCCAAAAGTGGTGGTTTTATTTCAGTTGGCACCACACTTTGGCCCTTATGGTTGTTCAACAAGATTTCCACGAATTTTTACAAATGATTAAGAAGACTACTCAAGTTCCATTACTTTCCTTTACCTCCATATTCGGAATCCCATGGATTTTGACTTGAAATTTTAAGCGTGCACGAACACACGCACACACATGCATATATATATATATGTGTGTGTGTGTAAATACATACATAGATACACACATACACACACACACACACATATATGTATGTATGTGTGTATATATATGTGTATATATATATATATGTGTGTGTGTGTGTATATATATGTATGTATGTGTGTGTGTGTGTGTGTGTGTGTGTGTGTGTGTGTGTGTGTGTGTGTGTGTGTGTGTGTGTGTATATATACGTACATACATATCTATGTATATATTTATGTATGTATATGTGTATGTACATAATATTTTTTGTTATGTGTTAATTACATTGAAATATGTATTATCCTTTGGTATGTAAGGCCTTGTAAGTGAAATTGAGATGTTGTTCCTTACTCAGAACATAAAAGAGATGTGTGAGGCATTTATACATCAACTTGAGGGGGACTTTCAAAGGCAAAAAACTTAAGGATCTGCTATGGAACTATGTCAGAGCCACCTACCAAGTAATTTTAGATGAAACATTGAAGGCAATTGAAGATATAAACCCTAAAGCAAGAGAATGGCTTAGGGAAAAACCATGCCATCATTGGTGCAAAACACATTTTTCAACAACGACAAGCTGTGGCATCCTCTTAAAGAACATGACTAAGTATTTCAACAGAGATATCCTTGATTCGAGGAACAAGACAATAATCACAATGTTTAAGATTATTAAAACCAAGTTAATGAAGAGGTTGTTTCATAAAAGATAGTACATTGAGAAAATGGGAGGGTTGATATGCCCTAAAATTAAAAAAAAAAAGAAGACAAGATTAAGAGCTATGCTTACTTGAGTAGGCTAATATACAATGGTTCTCCAAGCATTCAAGTGATAGCAAATGATGGTCAGTTTGTTGTGGACCTTGAAAAGAAAACTTGTTCATATAGGAAGTGGCAATTGACAGGAATTCCATATAGCCATCCAGTGGCTGCATCATGGGTAATAATGAAGAACCAGAAGCATGTATGTCTTATTCGTACCATGTTGCAACATACATCAAGGTTTACAATCATGTGATCAATCCAATCAATGTACATAAGCTATATCCAGTTGCTTAAAGAAGTATTAAATTCATCTCTCCTACTCCAGTGAAACTGCAAAAAGGTAGAAAATAGATTGCTAGGAGAAAAGAACTTGAAGAACTTGAAAGGAAAACAACAATGGCTAAGGGCAAGCTTGAAAAAACAAAAGGAAAGAAAGTAACTTACTCCATTTGTAATCAAAGTGGTCATAATGCTACAAGTCATGGTAAAGGAGCACAAGTAATTGTTAATTTTTCTTGTGTCTTAACCTATACTTCTTTCTTTGTTATTTTCCAAGCTTTGCTTAGTTATATGTTTGCCTTATTTTGTTGACCATGCTGTGACATTTTTTATATATTTGTAATATCACATTTTTGATATATAATACAGGGTACTAGTCATTCAAGCAATGCAACAACAAGCCCAACAACCAACGCAACAACAAGCCAATTATTGCCAAGCCAACTACCAACCAAGCTAATAAAGCCAAGCATCAATAATGACTAATTCTTCACAACTAATAATATCAACTCGCAAAAGTGTCAAAAGGACTACTGCAAATGCTAGAAAACCAGCCAAAAGAGTGAGGGTTGCTCCAAATAGAAATAAAGACTAATCAGTTTCTTATCATTGATTTTGTTTGGTTATCATGTATAATTGTTTTAGTTAGTCTTTATAGAAACACTGCCCATTGCCGAATATATGAATATATTGGATTGCAGTACATTATCCTTAAGGCAATTCAATATTTTGATTGTTCAATCCATATGATACGGTTAGTATTTTGATCAATGAACAAATTTGCCAGTATTTTTTTTATGATTTGTTCATGATTTTTTTTTTCTAATTTAGGATTCAATCATACTTTGCCATTCAATTATTTGATGTTGACACATAAGGTGAACTCATCTTCTGTTTTTGTTATCCTCGCCCTTATTTTATTTTATTTTACAAATCACACAAATGACATATAATAATGCACATACTAAGTTTTCATTAATTTAATCAAATTTTACATCATCAACTCCTTTTCTACTAAATAACATTTCCTACATTCTCCTTTTACATCATTTTGCACCTAACAACAACCAAAACCACTAGAATAAATAGCATTATCCAAGTCCACCTACTCACGTAAGTTTCTTTTTGTTCTTATAAACTTTCTTGTCCATTTCTTGAAGTCTTTTCTCATTCTCCATTCTTTCTATCTTTCTCAGTATGATTTGATTAGCTTGTGGGATAAACTTGGGATCAACACACTTAAAGAAATCACAATATCTTCTTCTTGTCTAACAATAAAAATATAAATAAAAGCCCCCAAATTAGAAACCTATTTACACTCCAAATCAAATACCTAAAATTAGGGATAAAAAATATAACAGCCACACTTACCCCATAATACACACAATCAAGAATCTCCTTCTCGAGTTTTCATCACTCCACGAAGTCTTGGCCATTGACTCTTCTCCATAATCGCAAATAGGAAGGTCGTTGGGTCCATTCGACCTAGGGCTATTATTAGTATTGTTAGTAGTCAAATTTAAAGGAGCAATAGGAGTAGGAGATGTCATTTCTGGTTTTTTGATTGGAGAAGGAAGCTCGCTTTAGGATATGGAGTTAAGATTCAAAATATGCAAAGATGAAGGAGTGAGAAAGATGGAATGAAGATTCAGAGATGGAGTGAAGATGTGCTTTACTTCTGCTATTTATAAGCTAAGGGCGCATGAATGACAAACTAAGAGAGAAGAAAAAAGGTGGGGTAGGGATAAACATGGCCATGTGTCTTTTAAAAAATTTAAAAAAGAGTCGTTAGAGTCTATATCATTTTTCAGGTAACAGATTTCAAGCTGAGGGATTTTTTTAAGTGAATTTTTAGCGTTTGGGGATATTTATGTGTATTAATTATAAACTGAGGGACAAAGAGTGAAATTTACCCTCAAGGAATTGTTTTTTGAGTTATGTGACAGACTTAACTTATTCTCCTTTCATGACTTAGCATGAGATTTTACTCATTCTCTTTCATGGAAAGGGATTAAGACCAAGGTGGAGCATGAAGCGATGATATTTTAGATATAGTTCAGCCGATATAGCATTTGTAACAAGGGAAATGTCTTTGCTTCATGAATTTTGTTCCAATATGGATAAAGGAATCGCTTTTGTTTGTTGACATAAACTTTGTTTGTTTCATGAAAAATAATTTATTTATGAAAATATTTTTTAAGAAAAAATATTTTATGAGAAATATATTTTATGATCTTCAAAATATATTATAAAAATATTAATTTTCTTTTGATTTAAAAGATTATAACAAAATTTAGACTATAAATGCTTTATGTTTATATTATTTATTACTTAATATAAGAAAAAATACATTAAAAATAAATTTTTTTTATAAGTTTCACATGTTATTGGCTATCACTAATCACTGACAGTGATTAATGATTAGCATTGATAGTCAAGAATGATTTATTGTAATAAATATATTTGTTTATATGATATATTTTTTTATTTAGAAGAATTTGTCAACTTTTAGAAAATGACTTCCTTTTTCAAAAGAGGAAATTGTTATTTTTAAAAGTGGTTTAGTTTTCCATTAATCAAGAAAACATTTTTAGTTGACCAATTTTTTTTAAGCATGCCAAACAATAAAAAATGAAAAATATTTTAAAAATTATTTTTCATAAAACAAATGAAATTGAGTGATTAGGTTCTTTTTTGGCCTTTTTCTTCTCTTCTCATCTGCATACTAAGATAGGTTTTGATACAAAGTACCAGAGTATGATATTAGCTTACCTTAATCTCTCTCAATTAATGAATCATATTTCCTTTATTTTATATTACTTGTAAAATAAATTAGACATCTCAAATCTAAACTCTAAGTAGAATCTTACTTTAAGACAATTTAACAAGTACGAACTTCTAATATGTAAAGACCAACTTTAAAATTATAACTCTTTATTTGTGTAGGAGAAATGAAAGGAAATTAAATTAAATTAGAAACATGAACAGAAAATAAAATAAAAAATAGATTCCTTTTCTATTTTTTGAAGTGTTTATTTTGAGGATTGAAAACAAAAGAAATATTAGATATTTTTATTTATAAAATATATGTTTTTGTTTCAGTAACATAAAAGACAAAATTTTTTTTATAAAGTTATCATTTCAATTTTGTAATTTTTCTTTATTTTCTCTCATTTTGAGAGAAAATTTTATTTTTTTCATCTTTTTTTTTTTCGTTTCTTTTCCTTACTCATTTAAACATCCAAACAAAGAAAATTGAATCGATTTCCTTTTTCTCTTTTTCTATTGTACCAAACTAATGGATTCAAAGTTATAGCCGTTTCTTTCTTTCTTTCTATATATATATATATATATATATATATATATACAACACAATCTCAAATGATTTGAAATTAGAAAATCTATAATTTTTGGAAATTCGATTTTTTGGAAATAATTCAATTTAGTTAGATAAATTAGGATATTCAATACTTTTAGTTTTTAATCCTCAATTCTTTATATCTCTTAGAAAAAAATTTAACTTCCTATACTTTCAAAATAATAAAATTTAAATAGTATTATTTTAATATTTATACACTAATTAAAATTAAAATTTTAATTTTTAAATAAAATAAATTGATTATTTTAATTAATAATTTATAAGTGTTAAGTAGATTTACTAATAAATATTAATATATTTACATTATATAATTTGAATAGCAACTTATATATATATATATATATACACACACACACACACACACAATAATAAAATTTAAATAATATTATTTTAATATTTATGCACTAATTAAAATTAAAAATTTAAGTTTTAAATCAAATAAATTGATTATTTTAATTAATAATTTATAAGTGTTAAGTAGATTTACTAATAGATATTAATATATTTATATTATATAATTTGAATAGCAATATATATATATATATATATATATATATATATATATATATATATATATATATATATATATATATATATATATATATGACTGTGTGT
>CATIWR010210830.1:0-44676 GCA_949677035.1 Omphalea diandra | reverse complement strand
CACAGGCCCACTATATATTTTTTTAAAACCTTTAGATAGAGATAAAGTCATACAGTTCAGAATACAAGTTAAATTCAAAAGCAAGGATAAATACCCTTAAGTGACTTAGCAAAGATCAACATATTTTATATTATTAATATGACAATAAAATAAAACTAAATATATTAATTATAAGATGCAATAATTTACTATATATATATATATATATATATATATATATATATATATATATGTAGGATAAGAAGGTAAACATTCAAGAAATAATTTTTTGAAAGCTTTAAATTCTTATTTAAATAAGAAAAATATAAAACTTACTGATAACATATAAAATAATGATGATATGTAGTGATAATGTTTTCAAAGTGGAATATTAATGTATAGTTATAGAGCTATGGTTTGCAAAGACTAATAATAGTAAAAAAAAAAAAGTCAGTGCAAAATTTGATTATTGCACTTACAAACAAAAGCATGCATGTACCAAATAAGCAAATAATAAAAATTGTTGGGTTATCAATTGACAAATCACATTGATGCACAAGACATTTAAAACATAAACATAGTATTTAAAAAATGATTAATATATATATATATATATATATATATATATATATATATATATATATATAGAGAGAGAGAGAGAGAGAGAGAGAGAGTCAATTGATGGTACAGAGTTTAGTTTTATCAAAACATAAGTAAAGCTAAATCAACAAGTTAATGAATGGGTCAAAATTCATTTAATTGAAACAACTTTTTTTGATTATCAAGCAACCAATACACAGAACGAAAACAATATGTGTTGTGTTCAAAGTAATAGAAATTTAAGGTAGAATGAATCAAAGTTGGGTCTCTAATCATTAGAAAGTCAAAATAATGATAGTAATCTATATATGAAATTAGTAAAAACTCATAGTTTAGAATTCTGGCAATGACACAAAAGGGCATAACACAGAATATGAGACCCAAAGCAATAAAAATGGGTGAGTATTTGAGGTGGAGAGGCACGGATTTACGCATTGTTTCATTCAATCATCATAACAATAAGGAACATATGACATGGGCACTTGCCTTTGAACACAAAAGATATATTAAAAGGCAATAACGACAATGAAATCCTCGTCATAATGTTAATTAGATGAAAATGAAGGTTTTGAAGACGGTGTATGGTTTAGTTTCCGCTATAAAGGCTTTTTAGTAATGTTTTGCAAATTGGACTACATCAATATCCAATTTGATTTTACTCAAATTTGTGTTTAGCATTATTTTTTATTTTTAATTATTATAATTATACTTATATGTTTTTAATATTTTTTAGAATTTTTAAAATTATTTTAATAATAATTTTTAATTTTATTTATTATTAAATTAATTGAACTGAATATGTTAAACCAATCAAATTGATTAAATCACGAACTAGTCAATCAATTAATTTACTAACCACTTTGATTTTAAAAACATTGCTTATTAATTCTTATATTTCTATATAGACGTTTCAAATTTCAGACATAATGATTGCAAAAGATGATAGGATGATATGTTCGCCGATTTAATTTTGTTGTATGGATCTCCATAGATTTAAGACTATTCCTTGTTTCGGGTCATGTAGTTCCTGAGTTTAAGCCATGATATTTAATATCATTTTTAATTTAGTTAAGTGAAAAAAACTAAATAAAAAAGTTAATGTATGAAAATTAAAAATTCATGATAAAATTTTAAAATCATTAAGATTCGTGTATTTTGTTGCCCTTAGACCTTATATGCACAAAATCACCAAGGAACTCATCATGCTTTTTTTTTTTTTTCTTTTTGTTACTTTGGGTATGTCGCATTTGATTATTGGACGGATAATACATACTCTACATAAAAAAAAAAAAATGATACGTGTATAATTATTTTAAATGTATTATTCATTCAACAATTAAATGCAGTACATCAAGAATAGCAAAGAAAAATTATGTAGCATTGCATTTATAGACTTATCCTAGTGGTAGATGCATCATTCGACTTAAATTTAGTCTCGAGTTCGAGCCTCTCCTCCATTAATTGTAACTCAAAAAAAAAAAAAAAATCCCATGGCATTGATATTTTTTAATTTATGCAAGAACAATGATAGGTATAACACTCATCATTCTTAATAATGCCATCATATTTTAAATTGTGTTTGACGATATTTTTTTATTTTTTAAAATCAATACAAATTTTCTATATTTTTATATTTATTTTTTATTCAATTTTATATTTTTTATTTATTTTCTATATTTACAAAAAAAAAATTTGGAAGGTCAAATACAAGTTTAATGATAATAATGATTATATTAGCTCGCGTTTATCTCCATTTTTTTAAAACACATTATTTTTTTCATTTTTTGTTTAATTTAAGTAAATTTTATATCTAAATTAAAAAAAAAATATAAATTATGGTACAGTTGACATAGCTCCGGACAGTACATTTTCTTTTATGTAATATATAGGCTATGTGGTTCATACATGCAATTTTCCCAATAAAAGGTAATTTAGCCACTCCAAGAAGTTGATGCAATAAATTTCTCCTTAAATCATTATACATATATATAATTAGTAATTGAATATTATGGTGTATCAGCTAATGCTATATGGTACAGTCGTGACCTCCACCATTTATAAACAATCAAGAAACAATATCACGTGCAAGTTCTTTTCCTGTCAATTTATGCTAAATAAAAGGATCTTCCATGAGCTGGAGCCATAACCATAATTAATCAATGCTTCATCCTCCCTTCTAATCGATGAAAAAATTTTCCTCAAGAAATATACTACATGTTTGCAACACTAGATGGACATCTCACCAAATTCTATTTGATGAGCATATAAAACCCAATTTATATAAAGTTAAAGAATTATTTTTTATTATTAAACTAATAATTTATATGGGTTAATCAACAATTGAATTATTAACTTCTGAATGCATATAGGAAAACATAATATCCCCTTTTCAGCTACTACAATCTACATGCTTTGTAGAAGCAAAAAGCTGCTGCTTTTTGTCTGAGTTACAACGATATTGGGACTAATATAACTATAACTTACCTAATCTTGTTTGAACTTAGTTGCTCTATTCTGTTGGAAAAAAAAGTTAGCTGCTCTATTGCTGTGGTGAAGTTTAACCTAACCTCCTACCAATATCACCATTTTGGCCAAGAGTCCTCCATGTTAAAAGCATACCATATGGCAGATTTGAAAAGTTGCATATTACACTCGTATGGCTAATTTGGGCGTTGCACGACTATATTTAAATTCTATTTCATATTTCGCAACTTACGCGATTTGAAATTAATTTTTATTTGTAATTATATAATATTATTATTTATTATATTTATTAAATGATATAAAATAAAAAGTTAAATATCAATAATATATTCGGCACAATGAATTTTAGCATTTTATTTTTTATTTTAAATATTATATTTAATTTCTCAATATTTATTTATTATTTTTATATATAATAATTTATTATTGTGAGTTATATATAGTTTTAGATTATTGAAAATATATAATTATAATATAAATCAATATTTTTTTAAATTTTGATAATTATAGAGGTTTTAAGAGAAAATAATAAAACAAAGAAAGCAATAAAATATGTGTTAGAGGAATTTAATTGAGATAAATAATTTATCATTAAGAAAATTAAAATTGAGAGTTACATATTAGAGTCTTGTCATTAGAGTAGATAAAATTTAACCACATTTTGTCATATTAACATGTACAAAACTAAATTATGGAGATTTTGCCACATCACATATATATAGATATAATAGATATCCATAAATATTAATAAATTTTAATATTCATTACGAAATATATCCTTAAATAAAAATATATATTTTCAAAATAAATAACATATATAACTATTTTTAATTTTTATTTCATAATTTTTAATAATTTATTTATTTATAATTATTTTAATTAGATATTTTTATATGAAAATTTTAATTACTTGCATGCCAAATAAATTCTGAAACTAAAATTAACTATTATAGCGATCAAAATTTTCAATTAAATAAGATTGAGAGAACTGTGAAAATGCATTAGAAATTAGAGGTTAAGATAAATTGTTGTTTATTGAATGCATTAAAATTTGACCTCTGCAATATAATATTTTTCTATAGGTTGAAGAGCATTCAGAAAGTATTATAAGATTCCTATATTACTTACATTGAGACTTAACTTGTAAATTTAATAAATAATTACAACAGTGATGGATAAACCTTATTATCCCAAAAAAAAAAAAAAAAAAAGACAGAGAGAGATGGATAAACCTAACTGAAAAAGCAAAATGAAAGTAACTATCAAAACTTTTTCTCTAAATTTGATATGGACCATGTTTTTTATATCCCACTTGAAAGGAATAGAATTTCAAATAAATGGCCCTATATAACCACAGTTGTCTTTTGTTTCTTGTAAATTGCCAGCTTGTATTGTGATAATGATGGTTTAAGTAACAGAGGACCACATGCCATCAAAACAGATCTCAAATACCTCCCAGCTCATGAATGTCCAAATATCTTCTTTTTTATATGATATTGTATGCCCAAATTAAATAATACCCATTTAAGATTATGATTTACCCACTTGCATACCCTAATCCTTATATATATATATATATATATATGGAGAGAAACTATTTAAAATTTGGAATTATCACTATATAAACTGTTAACTGTCTTGATTTTATGAAGGAGAAATCATATATCACCATCAGTAGGACCATCTTGTGCCAGTTTCCTCAAGTTCTCAATTATCATTACCAGCTTTGTATTGAGCCTATTCACAAAGCACTTGGGCAGCCATCCAGCAGGATCCAACTGTGTAGTAACAAAGAAAATAGTATTATTCAATCAATTTAGCGCCTTATAGATTTTAAAATTGTTACTTTTCCTGCCTTATTGCCTGACTTGATATATTTTCATTTAATTTGTGGCTTCAATTTGTGGCTTCAATTGGGATTCAAACACGAAACCTTATAGTCACTGTTTTTGTGTAAAATTAACCGTACCTGAACCACATAAGTGACCATACAGGAGCCATCTTCAAGCTTTTCCACAACCCATCCTGACTGCAGCAATAGTCCTCTGATTGCATTATTTTGCTTAGGGTGCAAACCAGCAGCTATCTCTTTCGGTAGTGAAGCTACTGCCACCACCTATACAGTTGTTCACAGAAATAAAATTAACCCAAGTTAAAAAAATTCTTGTAACTCTCATTCAATTTACAGGCTCTGGACTCACCAAGGTTCCATCCTCCATTGTTTCACGTCGCTCATATACTATGAATTCTCGGTTTCTGAAGAGAGGTTTTGAGTGCTCTCCGAACCTGAGCCGAATTATGCTCAAATTATCTTCAAGATCTTTTATGTATCTGGCTTCCACCAGGTCAGGATCCCATTGCTGATTCACCCGAAGTTGAAATAAAAGTTGAACAACAATTAACAAGTACATGCCTGTTATTGTAGGGGGAAAAAAAGAAAAAAGAGCCAGGGCCTTACCCTTGCAGCATCAATGGCATTGGCAACAGTGATGAATTGTTGAGGGGAGACTGATCTTAGCAGCCACCGGCTACGAAAGGCATGAAACGAACCAGACCTACGTTTGGATATCTCCACTCCATTGTCTAGAGTCAAAACCTTCCACCCATCATTACCATTTCCAAACCTGTTTGAGTCAGAAGCTGATAGTAATTCCTGTATGCAGCTTTCGCTCGCAAAGTGCACGTATCTTTTTAGTGAATCCTTGCTTATAGACCTGCAAATGAAATTGACAATACAAGTATAATAAATGTAACAGTAACAACTAGTGTCAAGCTTATATTAGTAGTTACCAAGACCGGCTGCTAGGCGTTGGACTATTGTTCATTTCTTAAGGTTCAGGAATTGTTCTTGAAGCCTTCTTTTTCACTTCAGGGAGACTCAAAATTTTGTAGAGGGTACATATAATGTAGAGAGGGATAACAGAGGTTAAGGATTGGTTATAGAAAAGAGGCTAAAATAATGCAAAAGTGGGCCGAGGTCACTGAGTCACATGCAATGCCAGAGGAACCTCCATGATTAGAACTGCACGTCTCTCTCTGTTTAGAGAGAGAGAGAGAGAGAGATAAAAAGATGGATTCTTTCCTCCTAAAAAGGCAGCAATAACCAAGGGTAGGGAAGATGATGCACATGGAGTGTTGGTGGGGTTTTTAAAAAACAGCAAAGAAAGGAGAAAAAAAGATTGAAAATCAAAGCCAGAATAAGGTCTAAAAATAGTTTTAAACTCTCACTAATGTTATCCAAAACCTTTGCCTGGTTATGGGTGGCACTGGACCTACCAAAACAAATTCATGACTTCCCTCATCACATGCCATAGCCAAGTTTGAATAGCCATACCAAACAACAGAAGGACGAAGAGAGGTCCTTTGCATAGTAGCTAGTGTACCATCTCATCAATCCATTTACATTCCAAGCTCTTACGATCTCAAGATGATAATGTAATTTTATATTCGGCTACTGAAACACAAGATTTTGTTCCTATTCCACTGATCATCACATGGTTGGAAAGCAATGTTAAGGTAAAATACACAAAGTTGAATTTTTAGAAGTGGTCCAAGAACAAAGAAAAATGAGCATCTTTTACTAGCATTAATTTATAAAAGGTGATACAGTTTCAGGATTATATCCAAACATGGATTTGCTCCTGTATATAATGATCATGGGATTGAGGATTAAAGTTACTTTTGGAAAATACAAGAGAAAAGGGATGGCGAAACGAAGGTAGTTAAATCATTAAAGAAAACTGTTCTCATTTCCATCATTATTAGCAACAATAAATGAAACACTGAAAAATTCAGCTCCAAAAGAAACTAAGACTCAGATGTTTGGTACTTCAGGAATCCTTTAGCTTTCAGACTTTCTACAGTTCCCCGGACAGCATCTTCAACTGGAGTGAAGAGTAGCCCCAGCTCAATTAATCTCTTGGCAGCATCTTTGCAAGCAGTCAGTCCTGGTTGAGTTTCCCCAATAAACCTGTATGTGATACAAGTCAGGAACATGGATTTACAAAACCAAACAAAGATCTTGATTAGACAAAAAGAAAAATAACATTATTTTGGATATAATGAAGTGAATAAAGGAAATAGTTACAGAACATGAGTGATGTTTGTGTGGTATCAAATGAAAGAACCTATATTTTCTGTTAACAAGTTTTATCCCTTGGGTAAGTTAAACAAGACCTCCAGGTTGTCCTGTTTTCTATCACATGCATTACCAACTGACCTTTCTTTCACTTGTCTGAAAAAAGAATGATATCAAATTCAAAGAAAAACAAAACAAAACCAATCCTCAGTTTGCTATTATTCCTGGAACCAGTCATGGCCTCCCTCAAAACAAAGAATGATACGAATGAGCCAGGTAATGATAAGAAAGATTACCATACAAGGTAATCGCGGGATCTGATTATATAAATCCATCTAGACTCGAGAGTTCAAAATTGATACCTACCTGTTTGCTCAAATATGTCATCACAAACAAGCATTCAATCATTCGACTACCTAGCAAATAAGCCTATATGCCATTCAACTCTGATCACGCAAAGCCAGTAGAAACACGAGAAAAAACCCATATTAATAAGCTCTTACTCAAAATCAATTGATTTTTCTCTAGGCTAACACAAAATGCAGACATTTAAGTTCAATGTCAATTTTAATTAGTTATAGATCATTCCATAAAAAGGATCAATATAATATCCATTCTCCACCAATCAATAATTTTCTTCAATTTTGTTTTCTGTTATGGATAAATAATTAATCATAGCGAACTAGCAAACAGAACTACCATTATCCTGGCTCAACTATTTGTGAAGTTCCTTTTCATTCTTTTTTCCTTTTTCATTTTTTCCCAAATTTAATTATTGATGTGCAAATTATGTCACTTGTGGAAATCATCATCATCATACACTGGAAGCTGCAAAAGGGCTTGAAATCAAAGAAGAACATGAATCGTAAAGCAAGCTCCAACAGGGCCACATAGAGAGCATCTGATACAACAGAAAGTACACGCAACAACGGTATAACACAAATGAATCCGAAGTGGGACTCTTTATTCCACATTTACTTTCAAGAACCATCCTAGTGGAGTTGCAAGGACCAGGTTAAAGAAAGGTGGTACTCAATGAAAGTGGACACTTTCGATCAACAAAGAAGAGGGAGGTACTTGTCCAATAAGAGAAGCGGACCCTACAAGACCGGGGAAAAGGAGAGAAGGCATATCATCAAAATAAAAAAACTACAACTGCAATAGGAGCTCTCATTTTGGGTAACAAGCCACCATAAGTAGACAATCGCAAGGAAGACAAAGTAACGTAATAATATAAACCTCGGATGGATTTGATTATTGAGGAGATAGAGTTATGTCCACCTCTGCACCACATTTAGTGCGATTATTAGTCATATAAGCTCATCTATGTCAGCGTGGGCTGCAGTTCAAAAACTTCTAGCAATGAAGTAACATTGTGTTTCATTTTCATTTGATATACCACCATCAGAATTTACAAACAAACTTCTCCCCTCTGCCATTTCATATGATTGTGACCTGTGACATTCTTTAGAATAACAGAAAAAGTAGGTGATGACTGAGTTGTAACAGAGTTCTAAATGCACTTAAGACTAATATAACTATGAACATGGACAGGAGTCCTAAAAATAAATGCTCTACTATTAATGCCACTTTTCAAGTCATCATTACCACCACAGCTAAGCACCGATGATACTAGTGACCCCCATAATTAACAAAATAAATGCAATAAGAAACAAGAAATAATTATAAAACCTTCATTATGTTTTCTACATGGATTGGGGGCCCACTTTACTTTTTTTTTAAACACCCAAGACTTTTAAAGGAAAATGGAACTCTCCGGGTTTAAATTTCTATCCTCCTGATAGAGAGGCACTCAGCCATTGTGCCACTGCCAAATCAGCTTTGGGATTATAACACTCAGTTTCTGTGCTGTATCCTATACCATTATGATCCAAAGTCCAAACATTAATCTTTCCTACAGGATAGGTACCAACCCACGTTACTTGAGAGCCATTAAGTAGAGGTAGTACTTTGTAGATATGCTTGTCACTTTGTGCGCATATAAGTGCATGTAGAAGGAAAGAGGAATCAGTTAGTTGCTTTTTTGGATGATAACTGTATTATTGCTAGACACAAAAGCAATGATGTTTAACATGATTGTGAACCCAAAAAAAGAAAAAACAAAAGGGAAAAAAAACCTGTGAACAGGAAACTGAGGGAAGAGCTTGGAAACTGTGTCAGCAAAATCACCAAACTGATAAATACCATTGGTGTAAAGATATCTACCAGAAGCAGTAGGAGTTTCAAATAGCAAAACTTGCGCCCTTGCCACATCTTTCACATGCACAGCTCCCAACTAGTGATATTCCTGAGTGTCTTTTGATCCCTGTAACAACTGCTGCAACACAGCACAACTAGCATTCAGATTAGGCTGCAATAGTGGGCCTAGACATGTGGCAGGATGGATTGTCACAACATCCATTCCATGCTTCCCTGCAAACTCCCATGCTGCTTTCTCTGCAAGTGTCTTAGACACTGGATACCATTTCTGCCAAACCCAACAGGAGAAACAAGAGTTGGTGCACAGTCCACTAGCACTGATGTATCACACATATATAAGATCATCTGAAGCCAACCCATAAGACCTCATGATGAGAGGCCTGATAACAAAGCGCAACAACACCCCAAAAAAAAATTAAGAAAACAACAAATTGAAAATGTTTTGATAAACAAATATAATAATAGCCTTTCACCTGACCTGGCGAGACGAGTCCTCATTAAAAGCCTTACCGCAGGGCTAATCAGGGTTAGGAACCAACGCTGATATGGAGGACGTGATTACCACGCGCGTCATGTTGTACTTCTTAGCAGCCTCCAGCACATTAATAGTGCCCTGCACCGCTGGCAACACAAGCTCCTTCTCCGGGTCCTTGGGGTCCTCTAAAGAACACGGAGACGCAACGTGGAAGACGCCTTGGCATCCCTGGACCGCCTTGCAAACCGCATCGTAGTCAACCACGTCTGCTCGTAGACCTGGAGGTGAACGTTAGGGGTGGTGGGTAGGAGAGTGAAGAGGTGAGAAGGGTCGGAGGAAGGGTAGATAGAAGCGTGGATGTTGGTGTAGCCGTGTTCTAATACGGTTCGAACCAGCCATGAGCCGATGAACCCATTGGCTCCAGTGACGCACACTGCCTCTTTGTTACTCATGATTTGGTTTTCTTTTTGTTCTTTTGTAGGTTGAAGTAGATATACAATATCATATGGAGATCTCCTAGTTACTCTGACTTCTAGAAACGGAAAAGGATAAATATCCAATCAATATTAATCATTTTAAAATTCTAATCTTAATGTGCTATTTTATCTTTACTTTAGTTAAGTCTAAAGTAAAATAAAATAATATTTTAAAATATTTTTCATCGAATGGTTGAAAAATTAAAAATTTGTGATTTTTTTCGTTAGTAATCTTTTTTTAATTCAAATAGAGAAATGTTATATTGATCATATTCAACTCGTTATAATAAAATTATGTTATTTTGAAGATAATTATTTTTGAGAATAATATAGCGGTTGGTTTTAGTAATACTAAAAGATTATTGTGTTATCTAAAGCGTTTGTGTATCAATTGAGGTATTTATCACAACAATTTCATGATAATTCAATTGTAAACAAAGTTAGCATGAAATTGACAATATTCCATAAAATCTAATCAATGTGTATAAAAAATAGATTTTATGTAAACAAAGTAAAGATTTTTATGACATTGAATTTGAAACTTTTTTGCAATTGAAACAAGGTACAGTTTTTTCACATAATATTGAAACAAAATACAATTTATATAGATTTTTATTCAATAAATATATAAATGATAATATAAATAATTAATTTTATTTGTCAATTGAAATAATTTTTTTGAATTGAAGTTATTATATCTGTACTTTTTACAGAAAGAAATTCATACTTCTTTTGCATTCAATTTTAATTATTCTATTAATTATTGTTGTAATTTAATATATTATTATTTAAAATATATTTATAAATATTTTATAAATAAAATATTTATATAAAATATATAATTAAGTAAACAACATTTATTTTTAAAATAAATAATATATATAAATTATTTTTAGCCTTAAAATTTTCAATTGTCATAGTTGCTTTTAATGATGTTTTATTTTTACTAATAGTTATTTATAATTTGATAATTTTATATGAAAATTATAGTTGCTTATGTATCAAATAATTAGTTTGATAAATATCAAATTTTGAACTTAAATAAATAATTATTTAATAAATAATAATTATTTGTCTAAAATTAAATTTAGTAGTATATATCTAGTAGAAAAAAAAGATAATATAAAAATATCATTTGAAAGGATTGGGGATGTATTTTTGCAATTAAAAATATTGAACTGGACATTAAAATCATCCTTAGCCTCTAGTTCTATCACGCGGACAGGATCAATGGCAAATTCTAGATTACCTCACATTTAAGTCCCTCAAAAATTATTTCAATGCATTGATTATTTATCCAATCAAACGATAACATGTAGTTAAAATAAATCCTATAACTAACTACAGTAACGTGCTATTATAGGTGACTAATTATTATAACCTGCTATTATAGGTGACTAATTATTATAACTAATAACTAATATTTATAATATTTTAATATGATTTTATAATATTTTAATAATTGATATTTATAACATTTTAAAAACAATGACATAATAATTAAATATGATAATTATTGTAACCTACTATATTTTTAATTTTAATATGATTTTTAATAATTAATATTTATAATATTTAAAAACAGAGAATTAATATTTTAATATGAATAATTTTTGTAACCTACTATATTTTAATTTTAATATGATTTTTAATAATATTTTAATAATTAGGATTTATAACATTTTAAAAAATAAAAGACTTGATATTTTAATATGACTAATTTTCGTAATCTACTATATCTTAATAATTTTTATTTAAATTTATAAATTTAATAGATACTATTTTGTAAGAAGCTACTATCTGAATTTCTATTTCATATATCAAACTACAGGTCCCAAGTGTTGTTGATAATACAATTCACTTTGGTCCAATTCAATGTAACATGCAAATTTAATAATTTTATTTATATTATAAGTTTATTAGATAATATTTTGTAAGAAGCTACTATCCAAATTTCTGTTTCATAGGTCAAATTACAAGTTTTAAGTCTAGTTGAGAATACAATATACTTTGGTTGAATTTAATAAATTTATTTAAATTTATTAGATAATATTTTGTAAAAAGTTGTTATCCGAATTTTTGTTTCATATATTAAATTACAAATCTCAGGTCTAGTTGAAAGTATAATCCATTTTGGTTTAAATTCAGTCTATCATTTATAATTCAAGAATGCGCCTTTCATTATTATACATATAAAAATCAAATATAGTCTTTTATGTTTATAATATAAAAGTTGTTGTTGAAGATGCAATATATAATTTTATATATTATTTAGTTATATTTTGAATTAAAAAAAATTTACATATTGTAAATTGCATTATGTAACTTTAAACTATTTTATGACAATATGTAACTTTATCAATATTAACATGTAAAAGTTATCAAAATATATGTAACTCTTTTTAAATATTATGTAGATGTATGAATAATTTACATATAAAACTTGACAATTACATAAAATCCATCACAATATGTATTTTTTTTTTTTATATTTATGAGTTATGTATATAGATTATTTAGTTAAATTTTGAATTGAAAAAATTACATATTGTTGATTATAACATGAAACTTTGAATTATTTTCATGTCAGTATGAAATTTTATCAGTAAAATATGTAAAAATTTGTCAAGTATATGTAACTTTTTCTATATTATATAAAAAGATGTACAAGTTATATTTAAAATTTAATAATATTACATAAATTTTATAGCAATATGTAATTTGTTATATGTTTTTTTGTTATGTTTAGAGATTATTTAGTTACATTTTGAATTGAAAAATTTTACATATTGTTAATTGTAATAGATAACTTTAAATTATTATTATGTTAGTATGTAATTTTATCAATAAAACATGTAAAAGATTATCAAAATATATATAACTTTTTTTATATTACGTAAAGAAATGTATAATTTACATATAAAACTTGACAAAATTACATAAAATCTATAATAATATGTAATTTTTTCAACATATTTACTAGTAAAGTCTATATATTATTTAGTTACATTTTTAATTGAAAAAATTATATATTATTGATTGCAATATGTAACTTTAAATTAGTTTTATGTCAATATATAACTTTATCAATATAATATGTAAAAAGTTATGAAATATGTATAACTTTTTTATATTGCATAAAAAAGATGTATAAATTACATATAAAATTTAATAATGTTATTTGAAATTCATAATAATATTCAATTATTTATATGTTTTCTAGTTATATTTAGAGATTATTTAGTTACATTTTGGATTGAAAAAATTTACATATTGTAATTGCATTATGTAACTTTAAATTATTTTTATTTCAGTGTATAACTCTATCAATATAACATGTAAAGATTATCAAAATATATGTAATTCTTTTTATATTACGTAGAAAGATGTATAATTTAAATATAAAACTTGACAATATTACATACAATCCATTGTAATATGTAATTTTTTTTTATATATTTACTAGTTACATGTATAGATTATTTAGTTAAATTTTAAATTGAAAAAATTATTTAGTATTGATTATAATATATAACTTTGAATTATTTTCATGTCAATATGCAATTTAATTAGTAAAATATATAAAAAGTTATCAAGCATACGCAGCTTTTTCTATAATACATAAAAAGATGTACAAGTTACAGATAAAATTTGATAATATCATATAAAATTTATAGTAATATGCAATTTGTTATATATTTTCTAGTTACATTTAGAGATTATTTAGTTACAGTTTGAATTGAAAAATTTTACTTATTGTTAATTGCAATAGGTAACTTTAAATTATTATTATGTTAGTATGTAATTCTATCAATAAAACATACAAAAAGTTATCAAAATATATGTAATTCTTTTTATGGATAAAGCTATTTATATTTTAGGTTAGTGTTATTTTATTTTTTAAAAATGTTTAAAATTAAGATAATATAATTTAAATTTAAAATATTTTGAAATTAAATAAAATTTTAATTGATTACTATAAACTTTTCATCAATATAATTTAAAAATAATTATATTTATCTATAAATATTTTTTCCCTTTTCTATTCTTTATACGTAGTATTCATATCTATCTATAGATAATGTATAAGTGTAAAATTTCTAATTATTAAATAAAATTTATCTCATATTTTTTAGTGTTGCTTTTAGAAAAAGAATATTGATATCATGTCTACTAAAGAAAAATTATCTCAATTTATCGAGATCAACAAATTAATACTTGTACAAAAATAATTAAATATCAAAATTTTAGTTATTTCAAAAAAATTGATGGAAAGTTATTATAGTCGTACAGGAAGCGAATAACTATAAAAAATTATATTGATGGATAATGAGATTTTGATTTTTTTAATTTACAATTTCTTTTTTAAATTTTATTCATTGATTTTTTATTAAAATATTTAATTATTTTTTCAGGAGTAAGAATATAGCCAACGATATTCGATTATACAATTGAATAATTCATGAATTCTTTTGAGAAGAAAAAATGTTACACCATTTCTAATGTTGTGGTAAAAAAAATACTATGGTATTTATTAATGTGAATAAAAAATAAAATTATCTTTGACTCAATTCACAAAAATAATTTTTCTCTTTAATGAAGCTAAGAATGAAGTAGAAGGTTGACAGTTTTTAGGTATTAAATTTTTATATCTTTTTTTTTTTATCTTTTATCTTATACAATATGAATTGTTATATTTTATATATTTTTTAAATGTCTTTGGTGAAGTTCTTCATGTCAAAACTTCAATTAATATTTTAAGAGAAGAGAGTACTGAAAAAAATAAAAATTATAACACTGAACTTTCACCTGAAATTTGTTACATATAAGATTTTACTTCACATAAATATCCATATATTTAAAAAATTACTATTAATTGCATAAAGCGCACACATATATAAAATATAATATAATATGCTTACATAAGATAGAATTTGCACTTTCTTATTTCTAGCTATATCCACTTTCTACTTTTCTTTTTGTTCATCATTAACTATTGCACCAATAAATTTTTTACAATTCATTTATGTTTTAGGAGTAGAAGTAATATTGTTAACTCTAACATCCCTGTCAGCATTACTTTTAGCATTTCTTGTCACTCCTAAATATCCACCCATAACATTTAAGAATCTATTCATCCGAACTTCACGTAAATCCACAGTAATTGTAACAAAATCTTGTAAAATGGAACAATTTTGCATCAATCTATCAATAGGATCTTTAGGAATGGATGAATGGTTACAATCTTGTACCTTATTTGACTCACAATTCAGTTGCAATAGGTTGCTTCATGTTAATAACAACATGATTTTCAGGACATTCTCAAGTCCGTTAGTACTTTTATTAAGTCTACTGTTTTCTTGTTTGTCGTTCACTTCAAACTGATTCTGAGAATTCTTTTCATTAACAACATGTTGTGAAACTGCAAACAACAATTCCTTCATATGATGAATTTCATTGCATGTTTCCCTCCCAACTTGAAGTTCTTCTCTAACATTTTTACAGATCTTGTCAAAATCATGTTTCATATCCTTCATTGCAGTCACATCTTGCCTCAAAGATTCTAAATAACCATGAATTTTTATGATTTCTTTCCTCAATGCAACAAAATTCCCTTCATTTAACTAAATAAAATTGTAATTATGAGAAGGCAATTCAACTAACTATAAGAAATGATTCCACTAACTTTGATACATAAATTTACATAAAGTTCTTCAATTCACCTTAGAAGCATTTGTAAAATTTCTCATTTGCTCACGTTCTAAAGTAGAAATCTGCAAATTCAAATGATATAAATGCAACATATAAGCTTTCTACAATAATCAACCTCATATATACACTATCAACTTAATTTAAAATATCTAAATGATAGCAACTTAAAAGAACAGTACTAATTGTATAACACAAAAGTTTGGTATGGTTGTACAATCCTAAAGTTCAAACATATTATAGTAAACACATCTTATTGTAATTCAATCCACCAACAACTTTTACTTTTTCAATCTTTTCAATCACACAAGAATCTGTCCAATATTGTACCCTAGGCACTGGCCTCAAATATTTGAGAAGATTTATTGAACCGACACAAACTTGCTCTAAATAGAAAATTTGTGCAACTCCAAGAGGCAAATAATTGCACTCATATCCACAAAATTTAAGATAAAAACATAGAATAGTTAAACATAAAATTATAGAAAAAATACCTATAAAATCAATACACAACCAAATATATATTGACAGTATTTTCCTTCCAAATTTGAGTCTTAAAAATTTTCAATTCCTTTGACTAATCCATTGAGCGCATATTTAGCTCAATTCATTGCTTCATCCAACTTTGTCAGTATAACCATATTTTTTTGGAAAATTTTTGTAGAACTTGTTGGGTTAATGAAACTAATCATCACATACAATTGAAATTTGGCCTTGAATTCTTCTCCATGATTTATGGCTATCAAATCACTGAAAAGCTTAGAACATTTGATATCTCCTTTTAGCAATTTGTATCTCAAGCTAATGTTATTGTCACTCAAAGTTGTCGATTTAATATCATGTCCATGACATGGTAAACCAAGAGTCCACTCCACTAGTGCATTTGCAATTTCACTCCATGTACACTAAGCTCATTCCTATGAGTATCAAATCTTCTAATCAAATCATGTATTGAGTTGCATATGATGCGATTAATTTGAAGGTGAAGTAATCCACCCAACCCAAGTGAAATAATGTCTCCTTTCTTTTCCTCATTGATTTTAGAAAACATTTCAGTCAACTTGTGTGTAAATCATCACGTTATCAATTGATCCTATACATATGTTGAATAAATATAAAATAATTATGCCATTTTTGAAATTTTAATTAACATTTTATTCTAACTAAGAAAATCTAAATAATATAAGTTCCTTATCTTTTTCATGGAAGTGTAATTTTTATTTGGCATTTCCTTGAATTCTTTCTTAAAAGCGTCAAAATAAGGTTTCTTAACTTCTTATAGGAGTCCATTCCATTCCTCAGCAACAACCTTTGACAACTATATACAACTCAAGTAATATATTATTATTATTATTATTATCTAATAGTACCAAAAATATATATAATCAATGGAATACCTCTTTTTTCGTTCTTTCCATTATTCACCTCCCAATTTGCTCATTGTTTGCATAATTCCAAGTTTACCAAATTCATATAAAGGTTAAATTTTGTGTAAACAACTTCTAAGAAAGATGAAAAAAAATGTTCAAATAACATGAAATAACTCACTAATATCTCATCCAGGGGGGTTGGACGTTTTCTTTGTGGTCCTTCACGTGTTAGAATAAGACCAGTTCTCTTATGCTTAACTTTGTACCTATATGAACTATTAAATGAATAAATATTAATGCAGTTGTATCACTTATCTTTAAATAAATAACAACCACATATAAAAAAATAAATCTTATCACCTTTCAATACCAACATGCGAATCCATATGTAAATTCTAAGAAAAAATTAACTTGCATTAAATGAAAATAATTATTATATTTAGTAATAATATAAAATTTTCATAAAGGAGGTCAACATTTAAAATGAATTTATCATTCTCAATAACAATGCATAAATCTTGTGATATTTGTTTTTGTAGATTGGCTTTTCTTGGTTAAGCTTTTTCCTTGGGATATTTATCATTATTAAATGTTGGTAGATTATGCATTTTCCTTGTTTTTTTATAATTAGTTTTTCTTGGTTTAGATTATAAAGAAGTTATCTGCACATCCGACGACTTTAGAAAATTTATAAATTTAATAATTGATTTTTCTTGGTCTAGTTCAATTTACCATTCCAATTTAATAATTTTATTTAAATTTACAAATTTGTTAGATAAAAGCTACTATCTAAATTTTTGTTTCATTTGTCAAACTACAGATATCAGGTCTGATTGATAATGCAAATCACTTCGATCTAGGTCTAGTTCAATCTATCATTTGAATTTTTGATGCACTAGTCATAGACCTTAGGTAAAAAACTCTATTTTCTAATTTGCTTAGAAAAATTTTTTGGAAAATAATGATTGTTTTCCACAACTGAACAACCCCTAATGTGGTCTAACTTTGAGGAAGGAAAAAACCACTAAAGCCTGGTATATCTTCTGATAAACCAAAATAAATAAATATTGACTTTCAATTCTATATTATTAAAAAAAGGATAAAAATCTTACATACCTAAGCAATAATACGATTACACTCGTAGAACCTTAAAAACTTGATGCTACCACCTTTCAATGGTAGAAGGTTAAAAACTCGCCCTAAAAGAAATGAAAAAGAATTATACTTTGAAGAGAGATAAAACCCAAGTATTTGATAAGAGAGCTACATTTTAAATTAGTGAAAATAAACCTAGCAAACCTCTCAATTTCATATGTAAAATCACAAACTAAAACATTGTGGAAAGAATAGATAAGAGCACTGGGAGAAGACTTCTTGATCCCCAAGAGAGAGGGATTTTTTATAAAACAATTTAGCGAGTTGCTTGTTGATGAACCGTTGTTGCCGTCCTCAATTGTTTAACGTTACTCACCCTTTTCCCTTTCAGAAACAGAGGAAAAGTTTGAGAGGAAAAGGAGTAAAGCTCAAAGAGAGAGTTTTACAGAAAGAGAGAAACGTGAGAGAGAAATACTAATTTCGTATTACCGGTTGTTTCAGTTTATTTATATTTTAACTATTTAATATATATTATTTTAAAATGATTACTTAAAAGATATGAAGGGTTGTGAAAAAAATTTTTTTATTCGAAGGTTATTGTTGTTTAGAGTTACTGTAGACGGCACCTCAAACGTGCATGTTTACTAATTGACTGTACTGCTATTTTTTTTGGCTCCACGTCCAATCTTACAATCCTAATTGTAACAGCAAGAGCTGACAACGAAGGAGAAGGAGAAGAAGATGAAGAAGAAGAAACCCATGAAAACATTGATATTACCACATCCTTGAACCGGTCATGGCCACGCTGGTGGTACAAGATTGTTATTGTAATGGGGAGGAGCAAGAAGTCGCGCCGTCCTTCTCCTAAGGTTTTCCTTTTCTATTTCTTTTCCATTTTCACGTGCTCTGCAACCCACAATCCCATTTTGCTACATCGTTGTTTTTTTTGGTTAATTTTATCACTTTATGATAAAGTATTACAACTGTTTTTGTTGTCCATTTTTGCAGTTTCAGTAGTTAATTCGTATTACAAGGGATGCTTTTGCATCCATACATCCTTAATTGGAAATGCAGGATTGTATATGACAATACCAATTGCCTGCTGACCTTATCACGTTAACCCATATAAAATCACCTTTCTTGAGTCTTGGGCTTAGGCTTATGTTGATTGAGTAAGATTATATTTGATTATTGATATTCTGTAGTCCTATGAATGTAGCACTAGAATGGCTTGAAACTCATGAATTCTAGTCTTACTTCATCTGGTCTAGTTGATTGCTTAATTTCAACATGCACTATGGATCTAGTTTGAAGATTTTTTGTCTAATCTAAACTCCAGTTATTAAGTTTAAAATTCACCGTAATTTTTCTTTTGGAGACTTTCCCATATAATGGTAGCAACATGTGAACTTTTAACAATTTTTTATAAATATCAATGTGGTTTACTTTTCCATATTTGACTGTATTAATAAATCGGTATGACTTATAGGGTTCAGAGCCAGCTCCCCCAAGAATTACATCAAATCTCAAGCAGAATTTGCAGTTTTTGAAGTTGTGGAAGGTGGGTTAGTTTCCTGATATATTTATGGGCTCCTACACTATCCTCTTATCTAATCCATGTAGATCCAGTAGGAATTCCAAAGGAGGAAGTCTTCCACACCTAGGCCTGCTACCTGTTACAGGAAAAAGAAGGTTGAGAAGGAGGACTTTCCAGAGGATACAGAGCTCTATCGCGATCCTATGTTGTCTCTCTACTAGTAATATTCTTTCCAGGTTCTTTTTATATCGGGTTTCTTATTTCTACCATCCATTTCTAAATCTTGAAGAAAAGTGTTACTCTTTGATCTACTAACTATATTTTACAGTACAAACCAGGTTATAGACAATGCTGTTCCTGTATTGCTTGTTGATGGGTATAATGTATGTGGCTACTGGGCAAAGCTGAAGATACATTTTATGAATGGAAGACCTGATATTGCCCAGCAAAAATTAATTGATGAACTTGTAACAGTCAGTATGCTAAGAGGTTTGCACGCACTTTTCCTTGAACAAGACGCATCTTTACATGTAGGTTATTCTAATCCCATTGAAGACAAAATTTGGATAACTTCTCATTAGGATATACAATACAAACAACGGTGAAATGACCAGATATTATTCTTGTGTATGTGTATATCATTAACAAAGGAGAGTGGAAAATAGGAGAGATTTTCTGCATTTTATTTTATATTCACTGGAATATTAATGATTCCATTGCAGATATTCTCCATCTCTTTTCCACAATTTTCCAGCATTGTTTATTTCAGCAATTTATGATGAATGAGTATCAGAAGCATAAATTTAGCTGCCATCTTTTGAAATTCACTGCAAAGCTAAACATGTCCAAATATTTGTCCGATTAAATACTAGATTCTGAGGCTGTGAATTATCTTTCACACAAAAGCTCAACAAATGACTTATATGGATCTAGCCAGTAATCTAAAAAAGGTTCCCTGATGAGATCAAAGGATAAAGCTAGACTGGCATTTGACAGAAAAATCACAACAAATGGTAGTTTAATGTTGCTGACCACAATGATCTAGTTCATGGAAAGAAATAGCCACAAGTTATGATAAAGTTTTAGTCTTACATATTTTGCTTGTCGCTTTTATTAAGTGAGCTGTTGGGAATAAAATTGAATGGGTTTTACCCTGCAACTGTTGACTCTTGAACGTAAATTTGTATTTTATAAAGTAGAGGAAAGCCTAGTGGAAGTCACTTGGCAAGATTGTGTATGTTTTATTTGAAAGGATATACTGTGAATTAGATAGTAGTACAATGATAATTAGATTGATTGACAATCACTTTTTTTTTTTTTTAACTTTCCACAAGGGAAAAATAAAAGTAAAATAGATGAAGAACCACATTATTATTCAAGAACTTTTCGAATTTGCACTTTGTTCTTAATGCATGTTTTCTTCTGTGTAAATGCAAAACAATGTGGCTTCTCTGAAAATTCAACTATTATGGGAGCAAAATGAAAATTCAGCTTCTATTATTGTATTCAACATTTCTCCAGTTAGTTGGCAGAAGGTGACTGCCAAGCGAACCCTATATTGAATGGCGTTCACAATCAATATTCCACCAGTAACAACCTATATGCTGAAATTTGCATGATTTTAAACTTCCTCTCACATAAATTGCAGAGAGAAAAAAATGGAAAAAGTGAGGTGGGAATATGACTAGCCATTATGCACTCCTTTCTTTTATTTTAAAAATGAAGTATGCTATGTAGAATTGGTTTATTTCTTGATTTTGGTACATTAATAATGATCTAAAAAATTTCAAGACAGCAGGGGCTGTTTTAGACTGATTTAATCCAATTCAGCTTGAATTTGAATCACTCTTTTATTTGCCGTATCAGTTAATGTTTCCGTTAACTTAAACTCTGGCGCACACTGTCATAAGATGATATTTTTCTTCCTCAATTTTCCTTTGATTGCAAATTTTGAGCTTAGTCTCATTCTTTCTTTTTTTGTCTTTCTTTAGTTCAATGATATCCAAATACTGAAAACAAAGGAGGGGGGGAAGCACATTTGTAGGACATGAGAATACTGGGGTATGCTGCATGCTGCAGCTGATAATTCTTAGTTATTTTTTGAATATTTTCAAGCATCTGTCATCTGTGAGCTTGAGAGTCCTACTACATCTAGTCTATATTAGTCAAAATTTCCGTTCATTGGTTGTGGGTCATTTGTCTATATTTTAAATTTTTTTTTTTCTACTGTTGTGTTGCATTGTTGCCTACTTCAAGGGAAACAAAAAATCATGAAGAGATGTTATGGAATTTGGCAAAGTTTCTTGTGTTTAGAAGACAAAAATATATGGTTGTGCATTGACTTTGTTTTATATATCTTCATATCAATATCGCTGTCTGCTTATAATTTACAGATGTGAAAGTGGTGGTTGTCTTTGATGCCATGATGTCAGGGCTTCCCAGACACAAGGAAACTTTTGCTGGGTACAATTTATGATCCTAAGCTATGATTATCTCTTTCTTAAATTTTTAGATTCCCTGTATCCTGTACTGTTTATAACTCTAGTATCGTGTCATTTAATTAAAAAATTAAATTGAAAAACTCTTGTCTATGCTTAATAGCCATATGCTAATCTTAGAAAATTATGTACTACATGTGCTTACATATTTGATGGACTGCTTGAACCTTCAGTGAATGCACGGTGTTATATGCTTGTTACACTGAGTAGCAACAAGCATTCCAGGGTGTCTACTGTAACTAATTGAAAAATTCACCATTGTAAGTATTCCTGGAAGCAATGCTGTCTTTTACTTCTTTTATCCTGAAGGGGATATTTGATATGTGGCTTATCTTTTATTGCCTTACTATCTGATTTGCCTATAACTTTATGATGTAATTTGCTCATGTCTTTATATTTTACATTTTATTTTGCTCTTATGTGATTTGATAATTACATTTTGCATACTGTGACGCTTGTGAATTGTCTAATTTTGCAGTATTAACATGGTTTACTCAGGTGATTCATGTGCTGATGCATGGATTGAAAAAGAGTTGTGTGATGATATCAAGCTAACGAGGAAGTAGCATTTTCACTTCTATCTACATTAGTATTAGAAAGTTTGAACTTTTGATATACATTGATTGAATGCCAAGTGCCTTAATTCCTTGCTGGTATTAGGATGCCAATTTTTTCTGTTGTCTTGGAGGTCAACCAGGTCAGTAGGATGCAATTATGGGAGAATTTTCTGCGTTCTTTTCATGTCAATTTTTTTTCCACCCTTCTCTGATAGCGTGCTTCATTTAGATTATGAGAAGTACTGCCAGACGCAAACCCCATGAGGATTGTTATGACTGATTATCAAGTGGAGAGTGAAAAGTTGAAAGTTGGAAGTTCCCAGATTCAGGGGCTGAGTTCATATCTCTACATAATATATTAAAATTCACATTCCTGTGTGGCACCTTTTTGCATTTATATTGTGTTGACTTTATCAATAACTTTCTGTAACGAAATTGGCATGCTTCATGACCAAAGTCCAGGCCCTCTTTATATTAGCTGATTTTTACACTTCTCCTTTTATCATGGGTATTTTACTGACAGATTGAGGGAGGACGGGTGCCCCAAAGTGTGCGTTGTGACTTCTGATCACATTCAACAACATGCCGCACGCGGAGCTGTATGCATTCTATCTGATAGTTCACTACCATCGTTTTGAATTTCTTTAGTTAATATTAGTTTTGATCTTCAGAAAAGGCCTTAACTGTTTTCCAAATTGCTTTTAGTTTTTTGGTAAAATTGGGGCCTGACCACCAAAATCTGTTTGATTGCATGTAAAATTAAGTTATGAAATGAAAACCTAAGGCTAAATGCTGATAAATCTGGACTCCACTCTATTGATCTTTCAATTTATGTGTCCTTTTATAAAATAAAATTGAATAAGCTTTCATGAGCTGGTCTGGCCACAATTGCCTAACAGCCAAGATATAGGCAAAACTAGTCCTCAACAGATAATTCATGTTTTTCTGCTTGAACTCTTCCTCTGTCCTATGTTAAATTTATTATGCATATAATATTTGATGTTAGTGAAAATATTTATTTTGTAAAAATAAATAAATAAAAAGTCATTTATAATACTTTGTGGAGCATTGTTCAAATGATCCATAATAAATAAATATTGTTCCATAGAATGCTATTAGCAGTTTAGAAACTATTTAAGGACTGAAACCACATACCCCACATAATAATAAAAATATATTAGAATTAGGAATTCTTATACACCAACCAAAGTATAATTGTCTATGAGTGAAATAGAACCCATTTTTCACTCAACAAAATAACATAAATACTGCTAGAATTAGGAAATCTTACAGTATTAAGAAATCCTCTTATTGAGATTACAAGTTAAATAAAAAATAGTAAAAGATTCAAAGTGAAATTAGAAAATCATATAGCCAATGGAAATTAGGGTGCTTCAAAAATTTAAAAATATTTGCCCATACAAAAGTTCCATCGATATATATAATTCTATAGACATGATTAAAAGATTTTTTAGTCTAATGGCTGGCTAAGGCATCCTGTAATCTTTGTTGACGACGTACTGACACTGCTTTTATCTGTCATCTGCCTGATGCGCTTGCTTTGCACTGTGTCAGGGAATCTTTCTTTGGAGTAGCAAGGCTTTTGTTTCTGAAGTGAGTAATACCCTTTTTATTTATATTCTTGATGTTTATTATGTCTATCATCACAAATTACTTACGGTTGATTTAGTTTTCATTCCCTCTTAATGTTTTGAGTGTAGATTAAGGCATCGCACAAGGAAATGGAGAGGATGCTTCAAGAACACAGGTATGCTCCATTTGAATGAACAATCTATTACTGCAACTAGATTAGAGCATAAGAATCATGAGTGTTATGTCTCCAATAAAATGCACCGGCATCAACTGATTAATGAAATCACTAGTTATTTCAATGGCATAATTAAATGAGGCGTTGTAACTCCTCTGTCAACACTAGATCTTGGAAGTTACAGCATGATAGGACCTTACATTTGTCATAACATAGCCCCTGCTAGATCACTGAGAAGAAGATTGTGTGCCTGGAACTTTCTGCCACACAATGTGCGCTTTGCAGGAAAGTTCCTTGCCTGTGTGACTGATGAGGGCATGAATCAATGGTCTTGCTATCTGGATGAAATGTTGTACAGGGGATTCAAAACCTGTTTTCTTTTTATTCTAGTTGATCATGATGCTCTGGCTTTGGATCAGTACCTGTCATTTTATTATCAATTTGCATTCCTGTCTCTTTACTGATCTAGATTTGAATACTTTGCATCTTGAAACAAAGAATAGTTAATTGTTCTGTTAATCTTATCAGGTCCACTCCGTTTCAAGGTAGATTGTTAAAGCACAATCTTGATTCTGAGGTTGTAGATGCTCTCAAGGATCTGAGGAATAAACTAGCTGAGAATGAGTCAAAAAGTAGGTGATCTAATTCAGTATTAGATGATGCCCTTTAAACTTGGACCATGCTCCTTGTTTACTTTGACTCATTTTTAGGCTGGCCCAATTTTTGTTGATAAATCACAATAGGTTTTTATTTTTATTTTTTAATACATAGTTTAAAAGGTGTATTACTGACAAATTGTTTGTAATCACCATGGAACCTTTGTCAAGGGGTATCATGCCTCCAGGATCATGATTTTTTTTTTCTTAAAGGGTTTTCCCCCATGCATTTGAAAGTGCATGAATCTCATCGACGATATGTATTTTGTTGCATATTTTTGTATTCTTCATGGTGTATATCTATCTAATATAATTAGCTTCTCATGGATCTCATTTGGAAAGGTATTTAATGTGCTTTGCAGTTATTGTTTTAGTATTTCCCTCAAGGGAATTGTGGCAGTATAATGAATGTAATCCTTCATAATATATAATTAAATAAGGAAGTCTCAGAAAAAAAAAAAAAAAGGCTAAATTCATGCAATTCACAATACCAAAGATGCCATTTTAATTTTTTTTAACGTTTATTTCTTTTTCTCTCTCTTTGAACGGAATTTCAATAATCAGAAGCAATAAAGGAAACATTATTTTGGAGAACTTGCAACTGTGCAGGAGGAGCTAACCAAGTGCCAGGAAATGTGCCATTCCCTGATAGACTGCCAAGAAATCTGCACACTTGATCTAATAAGAGGATGCACACCTTTCCTAACTGTTATGATTCATTTTTATTGGGAAAATTTTTTGAGTCCCAGAGTCTCCTTATATGCTTTGAGAGATTGGTGGTGAAAGGACCAAAAAGAAAATAAACGTTTCTTTGTGCATTTAGAGCTCTCTTGGAACAAATTTCACAAATTTTATGGAATTGATTGACTTGCATGTTTTGGAAATCTTTTTTTTTTTCAAAAGGTCGATTTCAATTTTAGAAATTCAGCATAATTAGCTTAAATTCTATCAAAATAAGTGATTTTCAGATTCATGATCAGAAAATAAGTTTAATTCAATAAAAATATAATTGTTTCAATACTTTTTTCGATAAAAATATAATTGTTTCAATTTTTTTCTTATTTTCTTTTTTTTTTTTCTTCTATTATTCTCTCCTTTTGAGGATATTTTTATTGTAGATTTACTTTAAAGATGAATTATATAAAATTTCAGTTGAATTTTATATTTCAAATATAAAATTCTTTTACAAATCAGTTTCATTCATTTGATCTACTAAACAAATAGGCTCTTAGTGTAGCCTGAGGAAGAAGGTAGTTTGTTCATTGAATTGGAACTATATATATATATATATATTCAATGTGTAAACCAATTACTTTATTTATTTAATATAAATCATGCATGGATTATATATAAAAAAAAATTGAAAAAATAACACTTATATCATTCTTTACATGCACCATTTTCTTTTCGCTATTAGGGCTTACAATCAACCTGTTCAATATTATAGTTGGGATGACATTCAATTCAAAGTGAACTAAATCGAATTGAATTAATTAAAATTAAAAAGTAAAATTTTAAAATATAAATCAAATTAAATAAATTTATAAATTAAATCAAAATAAATATATTTGATTTGATTTAATTATGTTCAATTTGATTTGAATTAAATTAAATTTTATTAAAAATTAGTTTAAAACAATTTTTAACATAAATAATAGTTTTTATAATTTTTTATATATTTTAACATAAATAAATAAATTTTGAATAGGATTGAATAATCTAGATTTGATTTAATATATGTTCAATCTATCTTAGTTTGATTTTAAATAAATTCAATATTATTCATTCAATAGAAATTTTGTTATCTAAAAATCAAATCAAATTGAATTAACTAAAATTTTTTAAAAAACAAAACAAAATAAATCAAACTAAATTGAATTGAATTTATATTTAAATCAAACTAAACTAATCAAATTGATTTGATTCAATTAGATTTTTATTTATACTGATTTGTACCCACCTGTAATTACAACCATTTATTGTTTTTTGGTACATCCAAAATATTTTAGAAACTAAAATATTAGGAATCATATTACTAACTTGCGCGGAGCAATTCAAGCTAAATATTAAATTATTAATGACACAAAGTATATTATTCATTATTTTTTTATAAATCACCAATTATTTTGTATAGTTAAAATAGTTGTTGGAAATTAGAAGTTATACTAATATTTTTCAATCTTCAATATATATATATATATATATTAAATTCAGAAGATCCCTACAAATGTATTATTGTGGGAAAAAGAGTATCACTGCTTGAAGTCCCAATTCTGACCTCGCATAAATCTATTTGGAAAAAAATAATAATAATTTAACTTAATCAAGAAAGAAATTCAAAATAATTCAAAGTTTTTTTTATTAAGATCTGATTCAATTTATGATTTAATTTAAATTGATTGACCTTGACTTGACTCATGAGTCTACCCCTGCCCGAATGATACTGTTTAAATTATTAAAAATATTTAAATTTTATTTTAAAATTAAAATAATATCTTGTTATTTTAAAAAATTAAAATTGAGTAACATTATTGAACTCAATCAGAATTTAAAAATAACTTAAATTTTTTCTATGCTTTGATTTAAATCCTATCTGCCCAAAATTTGAACATAATCCAAATCTATCTGAAAAAAATAACCTAAAATCAATTTAACACGAAAATAATTTAGTCTAAAATTAATTTAACTCACCCTCATTCAATTTGACCTGTTTACTCCTCACAATTAGTAGGTTTGTAATTTTATGGTGAGATGTTTGCCATAGTCTTATTATTTATGATATATATAGAAACTAAAAAATAATATAAATATAAAGAGGAGAAGAATTAAATGCAGTGGCAGAATTGGAAAGAATTTTTAAGTAAGCTTATTATTGAATGTGGCTTACGATCACAAGAACTCTGAAGACGATAAAATGGGAGGAAAAAGATATAAGTAGAGGGTAGAGAAGGGGAGAAGAGTGATATATCAAATAAAAGAGAGAGGAGGGAAGTGAATTGTTAGGTGTTTTTTTTTTCTATTCATCAAAATGGTGCCATTCCACTAAATGGAATGACATCATTTTTATTTTATTTTTTCTTTTTTATTTATCAAAACGGTGTCGTTCCACTAAATGCAATAATATTGTTTTAATGAAAAAAAAAAACATAAAAAAAGAGGAGTTTTTTCTTCATTGGCCTCTTTCCCTTTTTTCTCCATCACTATGGCAAAAAAGGTTAGACACCACCTCTCTCCTCCTCCACATCTTTTTATTGTTTGGACAAAGAGAAACTTCAGCTCATGTCAGCTCTCCTAATTCTTTCACTAATTAAATGACAGATTAAGAGTGCATTCTTAAGATCATAACTCATGGGAATGCATTCTGAATATCATATAGAGAAATTTTTAATTTCAATTAATGCCTAATAGAAGTGAAATTAGATGGATAGCTAAGAGGTTGTAGCCCCCAAACTTTTCAAATTTTTATTTTTTACCCATTGACTTCATACATTCTTTAAACAATTATTCAATTGAGCTCCCTGAACTTTTGAAAAAATTATTTTGACATATTTCATACATCAAGTATCCATATATGGACTTCAAAATTTTCTTATTTATTATCCATATGTTTTATGTATAACATTACAAATATATTACCTAAAATTTCTCAAGTTGCTTAATTCTAACCTTTAATAGTGCATACCAAAGAAAACCTAAAGTACTAGTGCCAGCACCCAATTATGTAATGTCAGTTTGATAATATCAAAATATCTTATATATATTTATGATTCAAATTGATAATATCTATCCATAACTAAGAAGTTATATATCTATTGTCTAAAAGCTGCAACATAATGGCAAGTAGTATTCCTTTTCTCGGTCAAAAAATTCTCTACCCTAACTCAGAGGTTAAGGTCCTATCACTCCACATGCATGGCAGCTAAAAAATTAACTCCAACCCTAACCTCCCTGATTGAGATGGCCAACATAAACGCACACAGATCTCTAATATGTACACACTGATTTTGTTATAAAACATCCAATTCACTTAATTATCATTTAATATGCCTAAAACACATGGATTTACATATCAAATTAGAAACTCACTCGACTTATAATCGATTGTTGTCTCTGAGGTAAGAAATAAAAAATCAACACATTATTTTTTAAAAATATAAATAAAAAATAATAATTAATCACATGGAGACTATTGGTAGATACAAGGAACCCGCTGTAGTGTATTTAGGTTTTATCAACTTCTTTGCAGAGGCTGTAAAGAATCATTCACGGGACGCCTGTGTTTTTCTTATTCTTTACTCTGAAGAATTTTTTTAAAAAAAAAAATGGTACCCAAAAAAAAAAAAAAACAGCTAATGGCACTTAATTACTTTAGTGAACACAACAACTCCACCTCCAATTCAAGCAGATGCTTCCAATCCAAACCCTAAATATTAGAGCATTTAATGAAAAAGTCAGATGGTCAAATGGGGGTCCAGGGTCGTAGTCTGGTCTGATAGTCAATATTTGACTCTTTTTAATTAGATCCAACGGTGAATGTGGACCCTCCCATGTCCTGTGTGATTTATTGTATCATTCTGATCATCTTGCTTGATAATGGCCCCCTGACAAGTCACGTTGTAAATTGCCCTCATCTCGTCTTTTCTTCTTCTTCTTCTCGTTATCATTTCTAATTTTATATACTAGTAGATATATCCTTATTATTAATTATTATTCGAATAATCTGTTGCTTCAAGTTATTTTTCTTCGACTTCTTAAAGTTTGACCTATATATATATTAAAGCAATTTAATTTTTATCTGATTATAAAAGTAAATAATAAAATATTCCAAAAAACCAATTATTACGAGTCCCAAGCTACATATATGGCAATTTTCACAATTAAGAAGCAAATATTTAACTGACAAGTCTTTGTGTTGGGGTGGATATATATATCCTTTAAGGGTCTTTCTGACCAACTGAACTTGTTTCTGGTGATGGGTTTTTGATGGTGGGGTTAGATGAGGGGCATGGCGGTGTTATAGATTGCGATGCCTCCTTCATTTTGCAGCATGGGACTAGTAGACACTATAGTACATAGAATATACTAGTGGTTCTGAAGCTATCCATCGATCTCTATGTCTATACCAAACTTTTACGTATTTAGTGCTATTATGGCATTACCAACTTCACCGATGGATGCTCGCTATAATTATAATATAGACTTTTAGACGTTTCCCATGTGCATTATTCCCATGCATAAAATATTTTTTATGCAAGATATATATATTTACATATACGTACTTTTTTTTTTTTTCAAATGCATATTATATATATCTTGTTCTCGTAAGACCAAAAAAATTAATACAATTGCAAACTTTGATCAATAAGGATGTTTTCTTTTTGTGTAGTGTAATTAGTTGCTTTTTTGTTTTGAGGCATCAAAATCCTACCTTTAATTCTAACCAAAATAGTTAACTTAAGCATTTTCTATGTATATATGACATTAGTTTAATATTGTCTTTTATATTTCTCCGGTTGATCAATTCAGCATTGTAGAATCCGTAGTGGAAAATTTTTGCCAATTAAATGTTGAAGTTATGTAGTTCTTTTATAGATGATAGAATAGAAGATGTGCCTGATCACATAACAAGCAAATATCTCTTTATCAAAAAAGAAGCAACTATCACATTCATATTTAGTAAACAACCAAAATGAAAAAATTTTCAATAGAATTTATGATTGAAATTAAAGAGAAAAACTAAAATCTCCACCGATAACTTGTTTTTTGGGTCATTATTCTACCAATATGTTTGGAGTTTGTATATATATACTTACATAAAATCGAAATTCAAAATACATGTAGCTAGACATAACTTAAGAAATATTTCAAGCAATTTCATGATCTTTTTTTTTTTTCGCAAAATGCTGCCATTTGGTAGCTCAAGAGAGTTTAATTTGTATAAATTAGTAAGTTATTTCCATGTTTGCCTCAATTTTAACGTTATTTTAGTATAAACATAAGCTCTATACCAATTGGATACAATTGAAGCAAAATCAACATAGTTTATGTGTCTAATTGATAAAATAAAAAGTTCAGGATACAATTGAAAAAGCACATAAAGTTTAAGATGTGTTTAACTATTAAGGCTTACATCGTCATCTAATGGCTCAAGAGAGGTAATCTTTTCCAAATTAATTAATTATGTCCACATTTCCTGTCGACTTTAAGCATAGACATTTGTTCTGGAACTGTTGGATGTAATGGAAACAAAATTAATAATTTATCTTCAAAAGAAAATCACATTAATATATTCAATTAGATTAACAATGAGGAATTGAAAAGCACAATAGAATGAGACAAAATAAGAAAAGATAGAAGAGTATCATTTCATTGAATTTTTCCCATAGAAAGTTCCCCTGATCCACGGGTCAAGATGAGAATTTTGTGGTTGAAAATCCATGAAATAATTTAGCATTCATTATAAAAATGTGTATAGCTCCATGTACCTGCTCTACTCAATTAGTATCAAATATTTATTAAGGATTTATTGGGGAAAAAAGGATTGAAGATTCAATTAGTTCAAAACAAAAGTTTATAGTAGTAAATTAATAATTAGTCCCTAATTCACGTGTTACACAAAATTATAATATAAAAATTTCATAAAATTAATTGTGAATATGCAAATTATACAATATAATCATAATAACAAATTTAATATTTTATTTTAATTAATAAATAATTAAAATTTATCATTACCTTATAATCTATTATTATTTTAAAATTATTGTATAATTAGACTTTCAAGTAAATAAAATATTAAAGATAAAATTATAATTAAATTAGTATAATAAATCTTAATAATAATATAATTATTTGAATAAAATAAGAAAATTCATAGTGGGTCATTTTTTTCTCTTTAATTTTTAAATTTTCTTTATTATATAGAAAACCAAATACATATAATTGCTAACATTCCTAATAGGATTAATGTGAATAATTTATTTCTATATTATTAAACTTTTAAAATTATTTTTACATAAAAAACTTCTTAGATTATTAAATTTTCTATATATTGTTTTAATTGAGAAAACTAAAATTGTTAAGTATTAGCTTGTTTGCAATATGGTAAAATAAAAACATATCATTCTACCATTTATTAAAATATTATGTTTCAAATATAACTACTTAACAAATGGCAAACACTCATTTAAAACTAAATTTGAGACTATAATTAATTATATACTAATTGTGAATCTATACACTGCACGGTATGATCATAAGTGTAAAGTAAATTTAATATTTTTTTATTATACTTGAAAATTTATTATATTTTATAATATATTATTATTTTATAAAAATATTCTCTAATTAGATATTTATAAATAAATATAATAAAGAAATTAAAAATATATTAAATTATTTAAATAATTTTAATAATAATAATATAATTTTTGACTAAAAAAATTTTTTAAAAAGTAATAGTTTGTTCTTTTGTTCACTTTTTATGTGTCTTTAATTTTTTTACTTACTATATGAAAAACTATTAAAATTTAATAAAATAAAATAAATAACTTTTTGTACTATTAAACTTTCTAAATTAGTTTTATGTGAAGAAATTTTCATATTATTAAATTTTTATATTTTTTATTAATTAAAAAACTAAATACTTAATTATTAGTTTACTTGTCATATGAAAAAAATATTATACTACTATTCATCAAAAATATTAAATTGCTAATATAATTATTTGATCAATGATAAACACTCGTCTAAAATTAAATATGAGATTGACGCGTTGTTCAATATGATTATAACAATAAATTTTAAATAACTTTATATTTATTTAATTAATAAATCAATTAATTAATTAGTTCAATGATTAAAAATAATATATAAATAATAATTAAATTTATTATTATTTTTATAATATATTGTTATGTAATAAATAATTATTTTTAATAAATAAATAATAAAAATGATAATTAAATTAGTATAATGAATTTTAATAAAATAATTTTTGATATAAAATAAGAAAATTTATAATTATGTTGGTCCTTATGCACTAAAAAGGAGGATTGAATTGGTGAAAAATTTTAAATTTTATAGGGAATTAAGCAATACAAGGTTAGAGAAAGAAAAGAAGAAAAATCAACACAAGCAATTTATAGTGATTCGAGTATTAATAAACTTTATTTCTACTCTTCAATTGTACAATTGGGTGTTTCGTTAACTCTTAAAGGTGTTTTACAGGCTCACACCAAACTTACAAATGTTTTCTCAAAACTCACACTTAAACTCTTTATAATTAATTGTGTTTAAAACTCACATACAACCTTACAAGAGAGTTGTTCTTACTTAGACTCACTCTAAAACTCAAAACCAAGTGTTTAAGACTAACACATAACTTCAACAACCCAAATACAAAAAAATAAATGAGTTAAAGTGTTGAGAAATCAAATTGCAAGAGTATGGTCACAACTAAAATGTTATTCTCTTGTATTCAAAGTCATTCAGTGGAGTATTTATAAGTTTCAACCATAAAAAAACCATTACAAATGAAACTATGTGCACATCTCCACAGTTATATTGACAAATCCTGCACTTAATACTTGTCAGAGTCAAGTCGCAGTCAAGATAGAGGAGTTGGGTCATCATATGTTTTTCGCTCTAAATTTTACTATTTTTTAATTACAATCTTCAAATGTGTCTAACAGCCAGTGACACCTGTTACCTAAGCATTGTTCTTTCATAAAACTAGTCATTAGATCCCTCTAACGGATTACAAAAGTCACGGTTGAGATTTCTGAATCGTGATTACTCCTGAGATGGTGCTAGACTAAAGGACCACTACTTTCACTGTGAATCAAATTGGAAGATCACATTTCTTCTTGAACGTAGGTCACGGTCGCTATCGTGATCGCGAACTTCAAATTTTCTAACGTTTCTTTAGACACGTGACACCCATAAGTTAACTTTCAAGATGACCGTTGGAGGACTTTTAAAAGTTTTGAAAGTCGTAATCATCGCGATCGCGAGGCCATTGTGACTCTCATTGCGAAACAAACTGGAACTTTTGGTTTTTAATTTTCTTAATGTAGTGATCATGATTTCCTTACAGTATGACGATTTTGAGGATAGTTTTGGGACATGGAGATTTTCACTTCTATTCAACTTTCAATAATTTTTAACTTTTATTTTGGAAGACAAACACTTAAAATAGGCATCAAAACCTTTTAATCTATATTGTCAAGATCAAAAGAGAGTTTTAACTTAGTTTTGACCAATTTAGCCCAACAAATTTCATTTTTTTCTTTTATTGGTCATTTGTTAATTTTTTTTCTTATTATATAAGAAACTAAATACTAATCATTTTGAATGTGAAGAATTTTTTTACATTAAACTTTCTAAACTCTTTTTATGTGAATAATTTGCTATATTATTAAATTTTTTAAATTACTTTTATGTGAAGAATTTCTTATATATTGTTAAACTTTTTATTATTTTGGTTAATTGAGAAAACTAGATGTTTAATTGTTAACTTACTTGTCATATGACATAATGATAATATATTATACTGTTAGTTATTAAATATTATTTATTAATTTAATTATTTGATCAAATGACAAATACTCATTTAAAATTGATTTTGAGATTGAAATTAATTATATACTGGTCATAAACTTGTGTATTATGCAATATGTTTATAGTAATAAATTTTTAAAAAAATTAGTTTTTATTTTTATTAAATAATTAGTTAATTAATTGAATGATTAAAATTAATATTTAATTATTATTTAATTATTATTTTATAAAAAATTATGTTAAGTAAACAAAATAATAAAATAAATTTCTCAAACTTGGAATTATATACTAAGATAGTTATAACAAAATATTATCTATTAATTTATACTTTCAATCTTATATGGTCTTACTTTAAGAAAAAAAATATTAAACTTAAATAAAGAAAAATATGATGATCAGTTAAATAAATAACATTAAGTATTTCATAATCAAAAATAAAATTAACATATATATATATATATATATATATATTATTGGCCAAAAACAAAACATTAATATTGATGCTTTCTTTGCATATGATTATCTTTAATATTGATAATTAGAAGTGACGATTTTTTTGTTCAATTTAAATATGTATTAAAAAAATGATTTGAACATGATTCAATAAAAAAAATTTAAAAATGATCTATACTCGGAATGGGTGAAAAATTTTTAAACTTTGGAATTGATTTGTCTTGACTTAATTTAAATTTGATCTAATTTAAAAAATAATTTTTTATATTATAATAATATTTTTTATTTATAAAAAATTAAACCATAAATAATCTAATTAAATTCATAATTTAAAAAATAACCTAAGACAATATAAATTTTTCTATATTTTAATTCAATTGCCTAATCTAACTTACAATTCAAATTTATCAACCTAAATTCATTGAAGAAAGACATATCTAAAGTTGATTAAATTAATCTGTCTCTATTGTGTCTTACGGGACTCCATCTAACACCTTTATTCAAAATCATAAGACATTGTAGGCCACCAAATAGGCACAATTATTAAGGATGATTGACTGCATAAATCTTTCTTGCGCTACGAAGATATCAAACGTGTGCAAATCTTCTTTGGGAACATGACTACATTACACCATCAATCCTTTCTTTTCTCGATCACGCTACTTCATTAAACTTATTTTATATATATATATATATATATATTACCACTTATTATTTTTAAATATTAACATCTATAATTGATAAAATTTAAAAAAAAAAATTAATTTTTAATATATTTTTATATATGAAATAATAATTAATACAATTATAAAGTGTTTATGATATAAATTTTATTATAATCTTATAATATATTTCAAATATTAAAAAAAATATTGCTTATTTTTTTAAAAAAATATTTTTTAAAAAAATTATTTTTAGCAAAATTCAATTTCATATTTTGAAATGAGATTTCTGATACTCATTTCTTTTGAATATAAAATTTCATTTTTGAATTTTTTTGCATTGTAAGATTTTTAACTTTATGTTATTTATATCTTCAATTAATAAAATTAATCTATTTCTTCTAAAAAAGGAGTTGTGATGCATACAAGAAAAATATAATTTAAAAATTATTTTGATTATGATTTAATTAGAGAATTCATATTTGTATTGGTAATTTTCTAATTAAGAAATTTAGGATTTAGTGTTAACTAAGAAAGTTTATGATTATAAATATTTAAAAGTTAGTTTACTTTTTATTTGGTATTGGTTTAGAGTTTTTCTAGTTAGAATTCCAATCCTAGTAGGAATAAGATTACTCACAACGCTATAAAGACCTAGGTAAGTAGTTATTTCCATAGGTTATTGGCAATGAAATTTTTTGAATATTTAATTTAAAAGACTGTATGTTTATATCAATTTTCTTTTTCTTTTTTTTTTTTTGTGTGTATTTGAATTCTTTATTCTTGATATTAAATCAGTTTGATATCGAAATGGTTGGATTGAGATGTCTTAATCTCTTATCACAAATTTGTTTTTCACTAAACGTGGCTTATAGATATATATTTTTTTTCATCTTGATTTCTACTATGAATATTGAGATTAAAATAAAATATACTGTAGCAACACTGTCCATGCATACTGTAGCAGCAATTTTCACGTGTACTATTTAACGGCATTATTCATATATAGAATTTATCAAGTAATACTTCAATTGAGTTTTGTTTTGGGTGAGACTTGGTATTGATTGAAAGTGATATGTGAATTTAAAATCAAAATTTTAAAAGAAAAAGTTAATGCTTATAAGATACAACTAGAATTGCATATGATGATTCCAAAAGAACTCTGCCTTTTTTATTATCGGAAGTTTGTACGTTTAAAAAAAAAAAAAAACCACTAGAAGAAGTCTAAATAATTATTTGGTACATGATATTGCTGAACTAAGTCATATAATTATTTGGTACATGATATTGCTGAACTAAGTCATAGTATTAGTAAATAACACTATGTTTAGTACATATGATATAGGTTGGGCTTAATAATCTCAAAAGTTTAGCTAACCCATGAGATTACCTAGAATCTTGCCCCTCATGCCTTTAGTAATCCATTTTTAGTGGAATTACTAATCCCAAGATTCATAAAGTTTAATTCCTAAAATGACATCAACTTTTTACTTCATTTCTCAAAAATGACCTAAAATTTTTAATTTTTTTTCAATCGCTTGTATTTATATTATCATTCACCTACAAAAAAATAAGTCATATGATAATAATTAACATATAAAAAGATAATGTTATAAAAATTAATTAATACCTGAGAGCAAAAATAATGATTTAGGCCAACAATTAATGTGGATTAGATGATAAGATGAGAAAATTTTTTGAGTTAAAGAAAAAAAATTAGAAAAACATAGTTTTTATATATAGGGTAAAAAATGTTTCGGTAATTTTATTATTTTAATAATTTATCTCTTTGGTTAAACTATCTTACCAAATATAAGATTACTAAAATATGCAAATTATATGAAAGATGAGAGTTTTTTTAGATAAAGAAAAAACTTTAAAAATATATATATAATTTTTATATACAAAGTAAAGGGTGTTTAGGTAATTTGATTGTTTTAATAATCTATCTCTTCGGTAAAAATATTCTACCAAACATGCTATTACAAAAATAGAATTCACTAATGCTATAGATTAAAATGATTCTGCCAAACAAGGTTTAATTTAGGGATATGTACAAGAATACCTAATTAGGAATACCTAATTATAATTTTAACGATCACTCCCCTTTTTTTCTAAAAAAATTGATTCTCAACATATTTTTATCGATATATGTCCCAAGCTATTTGCCTTAAACAATTTCATCAAATCCCGAAAAATCAGTAACAAATTTGAGAAAAAATCCTAAATATTAATCACAATATTGATAGATTAAAATTAACAAAACATATTCCAGATCAATTTTCATTCACCTTTTTTTATCAATGTAATAAAAAATATAATTTCACCCTCATTCTTTCAACTGCATCTCAAGATCATTAAATATTATTGTATATTTGTTTTAGAGATAGAAAATTCTTTATTATATATATGTTTATCACTTTAAAAATAGATTTAATATGACATTGAATGCTTGTTTTATTATTTAGAATAAAAAATCATGAGTTTTGATATATTGTGGATGAAAAAAGTTAAAAATGAATATGTTTGAGCTCAAAATCAATCATAAAAAAAAGAGAAAATCGAGTTGTTAAAGGTTGAAGATAATGTTTGTATTTAATTCTTCTTAGACCTTAAAATATTTACAAATGGCTTAATACATGTTTCTTTTCGGTTTGTTAATGATTTATAAATGATTTATTTTGCGTTTACTTTTGAGATAATATTTCTATTTAGTTCTTTTTACATCATAAAACATTTACAAATAGTTCATTATTAGTTTTATTTTGGTTTATTACAAGTATACAAATGTTTTTTTTTATAACAACATTAAGTAACAAATATTTATACACAATAAAATATTTATTTTTATTTTATTTACTTTTATTTTAGGTTTACTAGTTCATAATTTTAAAAAATTAAATATAGACATAAAAAAATATTTATTTTAGGTTTTTTTTGGGTTTACTTTTGGTTTATGCAACCATCGATAAATAAAAAAAAAAGAACAATTAACATGTAAATATTATCTTCAACTTATTACAAACACAATTCTTCTCCCTCCATAAATGATTTTTAGCTCAAAAATATTCATTTGTTAACTATTTTTCATCTAAAATGCATTAAAACTCATAATTTATTAACAATAATAACAATAAAATAACTATTTAATCCTAAAAAATAAAAACAAAAATCCACATGCATCTCCATTTTCTTACTTTTTTTAGAGAGAAAAACGAGAGAAAGAGTTTCCTACTATTTTCATCTTCTTCTACATTTTTTTTAGAGAGAGTGAGTGAGTGGAGAAGATAAAAAAATATGTTTCCTTATTCTTCTTGTTCTTCTTTTTCTTCGTTCTTCCTTTTCTTTTTCATGGTTTGGTGCAATTGCAGTACTAGTCCAGCTTTCATTTTTATGGTAGTGTTTAAGGAAAAATTAAATACAAAGTAAAAATGTAAATAACAAGATACTATAATGTCTTTTTATAAAACATGAAATATAAATATTTTTATCAAACAAAAAAGGGTAGACTGCATCATTTTCTCTTTAAGCAATTATGTGGCTTAACTAACATTAAGATTAAGAGTAATCCTAAGAATTGTGAATCCATGAACCAAATGGGTTGTTAATCCTTTATTGATGAATCAAATGGACTATTAATCCTTTGCTGATAGATTCTCTTGAGAATAATGATGGAAAGACAATTTTTGATGGATCTAATACTCGTCACTATTCTGGCACCAATTATGTTATAAGAGCTAATCAATGAAATATTTCATCGTTATCGCTAGTGTTGGAATATTTCATTGCTAATTAGCGAAGGATTCAATTCCACCTCTAAATTTGCGATGAATTTAATTTTGTCACTAATTTAGCGACAAACTAGTGATAAAATTTTTCATCACTAACTTTTTTGTTCAAAATAAAAATTTAAAAATTATTTAGAGAGAAAATTTAGCAAAAGATTTAGTTGCATCTCTAATTATCGATAAATTTTTTTCATTGTTAATTTTTTGCTATAAAATAAAATTTTAAAAATTATGTAGGTGAAAAAATTAGTGACGAAATTTTTCATCGTTAATTTTTTAGTTCTAAAATAAAATTTTAAAAATTATTTAGGTGAGAAAATTAGTGACAGATTTCATTTTATTGCTAAATAGCAACAAAATTTTCCATTGCCAATTTTTTGGCTTTAAAATGCAAATTTTGCTCCGAATTTAAAATTTTGATTATTTTTAGATTATTTAGCAACCAAATTTGCATTTTAGCAATGAAAGCCTACTATTTATTCCTTCTCCCCTCGTTTTTTCACAATATTTTCTTTATTCTTTCTCCCTTCATTTCTATACTTTCTTTTATTATTTTCACCTTTCTTCCCTTCTTCTGATCCTTTCTCACTCTTGCTTCCACCTCCTCTATTGCTTGCCGCCATCTCCGCCTTCTTCATTGTTACTTCCTTTGCTACTGCCTCATCCACCATCGCATCCTCCCTTCTTTAATTGTTATGTTCATTGAAAATATGCAATTATTAATAATTAGTTGAAAAGATGTAATTATTAGTTTTTTTGTTTATTGAAAATGTGTAATTCTTAATTTTGTAATTTTAAAGTTATTAAAATTTATTTTGTTATCTACATTTTATACTTGTTAATGTTTAATATAAAATTTTTAAAATGTTTTTAAAAACTAGATGCACTAGCAAATCCTTAGAGAGATCGAGTTTAAGTGCTTTTAGTTTAGAAGCAAAATTAGATCTCTAGGATGTACTCCCTGCTATTGCCTTTACTCTTATACCTCTTTGAAATGAGAATTGTTAAGAGCATAATTATTCAGCTTTTTCGTTCTTTTCAAATATCTTTTCAATGCTTACAATGAACTCTTTAGTTGTAGTAATCCTATCGGACATGGTGCCCTTGAATGCTTTAGGAATGGCCATTTTCATAATCATTATGCACATGTGTTTTGATTTCTCTTACCTTTTTTTATCTCTCTTTTCATCAGAGGTACTCTCAATTGTAACACATGGAAGAGAATCAACTCTTAACATAAGGTCAAGATCTATGACTCTAAAAACTATCGAGAGATTCTCTTGTCATGACTTGAAGTTAGAATCATTCAACATAAGAATTGAATTGATGTTGGTAGTAATATTAGCTGGAGTTATAGTTAAACAAAGAACAACAAACAAATAAAATAAGCTCACATGAGTTTTAAAATTAAATATCATAATAATAAATTAAAAAAAAAGGCAAATTTCATCTCAAGATATTAGACACTTTATTAATATTTTCTTTTTGGACAAAATATTAACCTGTAAGTGATATCTTATATAGTAATCAAACACTGACAATAAGAATATATCAAATAATAAAATTTTCTTTTGGATCAATTTATTATTTACATAAAAATTGAATAATCATCACACATTTATTATCACAAGTGTATATGCAATTCTTGTCAAATACAATCATCCTTTGGGTCGATCGATATTCACATAAATTATATACACATAATCTTTTATATTTCAAGATAAAGCGACATATTATTTTAATTAATTCATCTCAAAAAATATATAAAACTAATATTTGAATTTAAAATGACATCAAATTTTCTTTAAATTGACTGTAGTCACATATAAAATAATAATAATAATACAATAGCTTTTGTAACTACAAAACATTGCAATGACAACTATAGAACCAAAATTATTCACAGCAATAACATGTCCAAAATAAAAGCATAATTTTTTAATTTATCCAAAAGAAAAAACCAAGAAGATTTGGAACCAAAACACCACGGCTTGGATTCAACTAATCACAACATATCTAACTGAAAAAAAAAAAAAAAACAATGACTAACGCCATGGGGAAAAGGAGCTAAACAAATTTTGGTCCGTGTACATGCATTCTTGGTTGAACAAGTTGGCAGATTAGCGGTAATAGGCCTTAAAACATTGAAAAGGAAAAAATTATTGCTTGTGGCCATTGATAGTCACAATAAGGCATCCTCGGGCTTTCCGATATTGAACTTTATTATATTATTAATATCTCCATGGCAGGCTGTAACACTGAATCCATTATCACCGAACCGAATTCATATATATATATATATATATATATATATATATATATTTTAACTGAATGTCAAAGCCGCACTAAAGCGCCCGTCTGAAGCCAACTTGCATTCACAGTTTAAATCCAACGTGAACGAGAATTATTCATCAAAATTGACTCCACACAAAAACAGGATAATCAACCAATAAGATCTCTCAAAAATAATATGTAGAACTTTTGTAATAAAATCCTGAACTTTCAATTTATTAAACAAATAAAAGAAATATTTTCTCAATGGTATAATATGAGAGACTCTGATACCATTTATTATGTGAAATTTTTTGTGAAAATCATCACATAAATCTCAAACATTCATATTAAATTATCAAGAAATAAAAACAGATGATTAAACGAAAGTGTATCTTAATTCATATTAACTAATAGTTTTTGAGTCATGTGGTTGGTCTTCTAGATCAATACATACTCCACTCAATAGAGCCCTTTAAGTTTTCTCTAGATACATAATGTACTGAATGTATAATCTGGGACCATAACCATATTTATATTATCTTGGTATTTCTATTTTACCCATCACAAAATAGAAATAACTTCAGTATTTCTACACATTAAACGTCTACATCCTATTAGATACATTAAATCTCAAATTACTAAACTTTATTGAATCACTTTTATTTGGGCTAACATTATTTGAGAGTCCATAATATATAATTATACATATATAAACTCAACATTGCAGTTATGATCCAACAGGAGGCCATCATATTTCAACAAATAAGCCTATTGAAAATCAAAAGGAAGAAAACCATTGAAAAAACTTAGGAGGAGATGAAAGCAATTCTAAAAGAACTCAAAGTAAGCGACTGTCAAAATAATATAAGGAAAAATGCCCAGAAACACAAAAGGAAATTGAAAAATAAAAAGTTTTGGCTGTTGAGAAATCAAGGGATTGTGTTGAAATTCAAGATGATAAGAATGAGCAATTTGATTCAAAGAAACAAGACAAAGAGACCATGAAAAAAACAATGGAGAAAACAAATTTAATTAAATTTCTTGTTCATAGTAACAATGCATGTTATAATTGATTTTACAGGTGTTGATAAATTTAGTGAAGTCAAAACATGATATTCATAGTTGCATTTTTGTTGTGACTTTCCAAGAAGATAAAACCATACATTCTTCAATTTCAATTATTGATTCTTCGATATTATAAAATTCAAGGATGAGTTTTTTCCAATTAAAGGAGAATGATGCATATAAAATTTATTTATTATTTAATTATGAAATTCATATTTATATTGTTAACTTATAATTAGAAAATTTAGGGTTAAGTGTTAATTAGGATCTAGTCATATTTTCCAGTTTTATGCTAGATATATTTTCTATAATATATATTTTATATATAGTTAAATATAAAAAAATTAGAGTCCTTTAAAATTTTTAAGAGTGACTATTCTAATTTTTTAAATTATTTTTGACTTATATGTTTGTCAAAATTTATTTTTTAAATAAATTTAAAAATATAATATGAATCTTATTCAGTTAAGCTATCAAGGTGATAAATATACATGTAAATAACTTTTAGATGAAAAAAATAAATTAATATAAATTTATGTGTGATAAAAGATGCTCAAAACTTATAGAATTAAAATTGAATCATTAACTTCATGAGTTTATCCAATTATCTTATTCATATGAAATGATGAACATTGACTGATAATTATTTTAAAAAATAAATAATATTTATAAAATCTTTGTAAAATGAGTGACTTTTAAAAATTTTACTCATATATGAAATATTTTTTATATTATTCATTATATAAAAATTAAACCTAAGTATTCAACTTTAATATTTAACATTATTTAATGCTAAAGATTAATTAAATATATCATAATCAGTTATTTTGATAATACTAGAAAATATTATCATTCATAAATATTCATATAAATCTATAAAAGAAAATAATTTTATGATATACTAATATAAATTTGATTCTCAATACTACCAATAATTGTACATTGACTCAATTTCAAAATCATAATCTTATTTTCATTATAAATCTTCATTGATAACTTTGCATTTTTATCATTTATGGAGATCTCACTAGATATGGTGTTATAGTATAATGTAAATTGAAATTTATAATAAGTTTTGTTCTAATTAAATATTAAATATTTTTTAATTATTCTAACTTATTTATCATCAGTATATGATAAACAAAAATCTTAGTTATCATCAGTATGTGATTTTCAGTCACTTATAGAATACATTAAATTTGAGATGATGTGTCAAGCAAACAGAGTGACTTTGTTTACACTTTAGCTATATATATATATATATATATATATATATATATATATATATATATATATATATAAAAATAAAAATATTTTAATAGCTATTAGTATTGTTTTAGAATCTATTTATTTATAATATATAATCAAAAT
>CATIWR010210819.1:0-11119 GCA_949677035.1 Omphalea diandra | reverse complement strand
CATAAGTTAAGGGGGAGTAACTTAAGCAAATTAGTTTTACACTTAGAAAGTTTTGAAAGTTTTTTGCTAAGTTATTTTACACTTAGGAATCTTTGATAAGTAATGATTCAACTTTACTACACTACACTTATTTTTCACTTTAGATCAATCTAGGTTGTCAAACTCAAAAAGAGGGAGATTATTGGACTAGGATGATTAATCCTAGGTTTAGAACCTCTTCTGATCTTGACAAAGTAGATTGATCATCACTAATATTTCAAATAAGTGTTGTTTTTGCAGAAATGAATCAATCTCTCAAGAAGAAATGAAAGGAGTTAAGAAACTCTAAAGTGACATGTAAATCACGACCGCAATCTAGGATTAGCGACCGCAACTCATGTTACGACATGTCAAAATTCAAGTGGCAAAATCGCAGAGCCATTCTCGGTCGCGACCCTTGGAAAGGAAGAAGCCAAAATGACACAGACGAATTCGCGGTGCAAGTCACGCCTTCGTCGCAACCGCAAATTTTAAAGTAACTCAAGAGGGAAGCAGTCCACAACCACAGCTTGACAAGTGTCCCAGAAGACTGTTGGAAGTTAAAAATCATGAAGACATCTTATTGGTAACGACCACGATCCGTGTGGAAGAAAGTTAACCACTTTGGCAGAAGGATTCGCATCCTCTGTCGCGACCTGTGCAAGAAAACTCGTGACCGCGACTTCTGAAAGTAGGTAAAAGACAACGACTATATTTTTTTGGAGAACTAATAAGAAGCTGCCACGTGGACTAGCCGTTAGACACAAACAGAGTTTCCCTTGAAGAATTTGGATTTTGTGACCGCGAACGACAGTAGCGACTACGATTTCATCCTGACAAGCATTTAATGCAAAATCTATCAAGCATGTTTCAAATATTTGATGAGCTATGATATGCAACATCTCTTTAGTGAAGTTTGGTTATAAATACTCCACCAAACAAGCATGAAGAAGGTTGCTAAGGAATTTATTACAAGTGATTAAAGCTCTTAATCTTTACTGCTCATTTTCTTCATCTTCTTTATGTAATTGTAAGTGTTAGGTGTGAGCATTAAACACCAAGTTGTGAGGTTTTGTGTTAGCCTGTAAAAACACTTCTAGAAAGGTTTAAGTGTGAGCTTAGTGAAACACTTGAGTGAGGTTTTGTGTTAGCGTAGAAAACACATTGTTGTAAGGTTGTGTGTTAGCCATTAAAACACAAGTTGTATAAGTTGGGTGTGAGCTTGAAAGCACCATTGAGATAGTGAAATACCCAATTGAGTGATTGGAGAGTGGATGTAGGGTCAATTTTGCCCGAACCACTATAAATTGTTTGTGTCTCTATTGTTCTTTCTTCTCCCTTTTATCTTTGTTTTTAAAATTTTTATCCACCAATTCAACCCTCCTTCTTGGTGCCAAGGGACAACAATATCCATAAGTATAAGTTCAAAACATTTAAAAATATTATTAGACTAAGTTAGCTAAACTTAAGTCAAAGCTCTCTTTTAATCTTGACAACATAGATTGAAAGGTTATAATGCTTATTTTAAGTGTTGTTCTTATAGAAAATAAGTTAGAAATACATTGGAAGTCCAATGGAAGTGAATTTCCCCAAGTCACAAAATTGTCCCTTAAATTGCAACCATTAGATGAGGATCGCGATCACTATCATCAGGAATCATGGAACCAAAAGCTTTGGTCTATTTTGCAGTGAGAGTTGCATTACCAATCATAACTGCTACTTTCAAAAGACTTGAAAAGTGCTCTACTGATTAAGTCGAGCCATATGTCCTCAGTATTGTTTATAAGTTTGAAAATTATGGAGATGATTTTGGTAGTGACTCTGAAACACATTTTATTTTAAACTTGTTGGCTCTCGGCACCAAAAGGGGGGTTGAATTGGTGTATAAAAAAAAATTAAAGGGTAAAGAAGGAGTAGAAAATGAGACACACGATTTATAGTGGTTCGGGTATAACCGACCCTACATCCACTCCCCAATTCTTTGTAATTAGGTGTTTCACTAACTTCAAATGGTGTTTCCAAGCTCACACCTAACTTTTACACTTTGTGTTTTTAAGGCTCACACAACAACCTTTACACTATGTGTTTTCAAGGTTCACACAATAACCTTTACACTATGTGTTTTTAAGGCTCACATAATAACCTTGCCACTGTGTGTTTTCAAGGCTCACACAATAAGCTTTCTTACAGTTGGTGTTTAATGCTCACACCCAACACCTACAATCTCATAAAGAAGAGAAGAAAATGAGTAGCAAAAGATTGAGAGCTTTAACACAAGTAATGAATTTTCTAACTTCTACGTTTATCACTGTTTGGTGGAGCATTTATACCTCATACCCACCAAAGAGATGTTAGACTTTAAAGCTCAACAAATCTTCAAGACATGCTAGGCAGATTTGCATTAATTGCATGTCAGGCAGGAGTCATGGTTGCTACTGGTCAATCGTAGTCGTGAAATCCAAAGTTCCATACGAGAGCTAAATATTGTGACGAAAAAACCTGTTTGTATCTAATGGCTAGTCCACGTGGTAGCTTCTCATTGGTCCATCAGGAAAATATAGTCATTGTATTCTAACTGCCCATAAAACTCATAGTTGCGATTCTTCTTTGTAAAAAGCATGACTCAAGACGTGAATTCTTCTGTTTGAAAGACAATCTTATTCTTCGTGAATAGCAGTTGCTACCCAAAATGTTGCCCTCACAAATTTTGTTCTCCAACGGATATCTGAGACACTTGGCATGCTATGATTATAGATTGGCTTCCCTTTTTAATCACTTTGAAAGTCACAGTCGTGATTGAAATGTGACCCACACCGCAAATTTATCTATGACTTTGGCACTCCCATCTTTGGATGAGTTGCGGCAGCGGTGATGCCCGCGAATCCTTCTGGCCGAGTTTCACCATTTCTTTGAACTACGTCGTGGTCACGAATTATAGACCACTGACCGAGAATTTGGATGAACTTTGCCTTCTTGAAGATTATGCAATCCTTCCAATTTCCAATTGAAATCTAACTTAATTTCTGCAAAACAAAACTCAATTGAAAACATTAAGATTGATCAATCTCCTTTGTTAAGATCAAAAGAGGTCCAAGACTTAGGATTAACCATCCTAGTCCAACAATCTCCCCCTTTTTGATTTTGACAACTTTGATTGATCCTAAAGAAAAATAATGCAGAAATGTAAAGTTAGAGTGTAATATGATTCAATGAATACTTAAGATGAAATTTCCTAAGTATGGCATTCAATCATTCAGAAAAGTCTTCATCTTCACCCTGATCTTCACCTTCAACCTCATCTTCATCCTCTATTTCATTATTGCCTTTTTCTTCATGAGTATCATCAAACTCTGTGAAGTCCGGAAGATGGCAAGGAGGGACTCCCAATTTCTCTTGCAAATCGATCATGTCACTATGAAGATGAGAGGAACATAAATCTCCTTTTCATTATCCTCATCAACTTATCAAGCTTCTTGTTGATGGTTGCAAGGGAGAGTTTAGCCTTAGGCTTTGGTTGAGGAGGGATGGATGAAGCTCCTTTTTCAATAGCTAGTCTTTTCCTTTTAGAAGCTTGTGAAGTCTTCATTTTCTTTGCTCTAATGGCACCTAGGGTATATGCATAGGTGTCCGAATGAATAGCCTTGGCATTGAAAAGGTAAGTGAGATCAAGGAAGTTTTGTGAAAGGAGAAGTTTCTTGGTGAGGAATTTCTCATTTTTCTCATCAAGTGCTCCTACAAAGTGATAAATGGTTGTGATATGTGAAGGTAAAAAGGAATTAGCTCTTGGATTTGGTACTCATATGGATCAATTGATCCACAAGATACCAGCCAGTTTGAATCGGTTTATTTTTGACAAGGCACAAAAGAAATGCCAAGTCTTTCTGTGATACTTTCTCATTACCATCACCTCTAGCGTTTACCAAAAAGGTGATGATACGATAGAGTATGCAAAAGGGTAGGGTTTTAATGTGTTTGGCAAGGGAGGATCTCAGGTCGTGTTTGGTTTCAATAGATATTTCTGACCAAAATTCAGAGTAAATGACATCAAGTACAGAGATTATGAAAGGAATGTTTTCTCTGACTTGAAGATTTAAGAGAGAAGAAAGTTGGTCGAAAGTAATATAAAAAGGATTGCCAAAGGCCCATAATACTAACCCGTATTGTCCCGCTCGTAAATCGGCTTTACGACTCAATTGGACAGTGCATATGAATTCCCACACAATTTATTTATAACTGGTTTCATCCCGAAAGATGAACTCATTCCAGCCCAAATTGGAGAGGGAAGCACGAATCTCTGCGTTGATGCCCAAGGTTTTTAGTAGAAAGGTAAAAGGAATCTTGTTGGGAAGGATGATCTTGGAAGAATTCACTTTATAACTTTCTTTCTCCTCCTTGGTAATACCTTTCATAAGGTGGAGTGCAGGGGGTGCATATGGCTGAGCCACTGCCTTGCCCTTGTCTGCTTTGGAAATCTTCTTTGAAGCTATTACAAAGGATGAAGAGATTTTGTGATTTTAGAGAGTTTTGAGAGAGAGAGAAATTGATGTAGAAAGTGAAGTGAGGATGATACTGTTGAAGGGGGTATTTATAGCCATTTGAAGTCTCTGTAAACGACTAGAAACCACGATAAATGAATTGATGAAGAGATAGAAATGGTTGGTAGTCAAATCACATAAATGTCTAGGCGATTACCCTAATTCACGTCCACAAATCAAGAGTCGCGATCGCAAATTTCGAAAAATGTGAGTAACAGATAAATTTTCCTAGAGAATACATGTTTCAACGGTAAAAAATTTGGGTAATATTGTCCATTTTCCATTGTAATTAGTTAATCACTATCCATGATGAAAGGACCTAGATGAAACAATAGTTGAATGGAAAAATGAGATAATAATTATTGAATTAAGTTTATTGACAAACAACAAATTAAAAGTAAAAGGATAAGAAGTATGGAAATGTATGAAATCAGTTTGATTGGCATCCATGTGATATTTTAATTGCATTTCATTAGGTAATTTTACAAAAGAATTAGTAACTTTGATAAAGGAATTAAAGAAGGATATTTAATAGATATTGCGATTTGTTACTCTAATATCAACTGTCCATAGAGGATTAGTCAATTTGGTTTTCAGAAATTTTTGTAATGTGGAAGAATGAGATGTGGAAAATATGGAAATTTGAATATTTGTAACATTAGCTCGGGGATGATTTGTAAGTGAAATAGGTGGTGTAAAATTTTGATAATTATGTATAACTCTTATAGAATACCTCTGCATATTGCTTCAAAGTGCAACCTTTTACTAATATCTTAACTCGCCTTCTTTTAAAGGGGCATTTCATGCTTTATTATAGTTTGGCTAGGTTTGGACCTTTAATAAACTCTACTAAAACATGTTCTAACTTAAACAAAAGTACTTAAAATATGATTAGAACTTCTCATAAATCTGTTTATCATTTAAAACCATTCAACATAAAGATTAAACATTACTTTATAAATCTTAAGGTTAACAAAGATAAATTTAGTATGTACTCATTGTGGCAATATAGGCCATTTAAAAGAAAAATGTTTTAGTTTTTTTATTTTTCCTCTTAGATTCAAGTTCATTAAGTCTTAGACTATTATGAATTAAGTTTCTAGTAATTTTCCTTCACAAATTGATGATTTATCCACATAAACACTTTGCAGTTGAACATTACGCAACAACATACATCACCAAGTCCATAGATGAATCTCTCTCAACTTAGGTTTTAGAAACTTGCGACTTTAAAAATTATTTATAAAGAATTTCATGCTTTATGGAAATAATTTGCATTGATTTTAGTTTTTAGTAAATTAAATGAATCATAAATTGAAATTTTTAGATAATTATGTTTATTTGATTAAAAGGTGCTTATGTTAAAGATGCCTGAATGTTTGTTCCATTTGGACTGACTTAGTGGGCACGTTCATTGTGAAGAAAATAAAATGATTTTGTAAATGAGTGATGACTTGAACTCATTTCAAACTACCTGTTCAACATTTTGAATGGTTTGTTCAAGCATCTGAATGGCCTTATTCATTGGATAATAGCTAATTTTTTCAAAAAGTTGTTTGAAGATTTTTTGAAGGCTATAATGGCTAGTTTTGGTTCTTGGCTATTTAAGGACACTTCAAATGACATTTTAAAGGTAAACTATGTGAAGTAATATAGAACAAGTGATAGCCTTTGAACTTAATTCTTTATATTTAGAGAGTGTGAGCTTAACTGTGAAAATTTTGTATCTAAGAGAAATATAGGTTTTCTTATATTTGTTGCCTCCTAAAAGGTTTGGGAACTTCGCAAAACCATTGTAAGAGATTAAGGTTAATGCTTAACTCACCAAAAGCACATAATAAGGTTAGTGCTTACCTTGCAAAAGTGCATAAGCAGTAAATATAAGCACATTAGCACTCTTCTTGAGCTTTGTAAAAGAAGAGTGTAGAGTAAGAATTAAAAGGTGTTGAGTTACCTTTTGTTTGAACTTTCAAGGATTAGCTTAAGAGAGGAGTATGCAAGGATTATTTATTAAACATTTTATAAAAATATATGTCACTTTCTCTTCTTTTGTACTTTATTCTTTATTGAGAGTTAGTGAAATTTAGGTGAGAAGTTATTCTTTGCAAATTAAAGTTAAATTTTAAAGAAAAGTTAAAGATTTCAAACCTAAGGCCAATAATATACCAAAGCCAAACTTTGAAATTTAAAAGTTGAAGCTCAAAATTTAAAGAGTAAAGATCAAATTGCAACCCTTAATGAGCATGGACTTAAAGGCCAAGTAGTTATAGAATTTTTCTACTTTAATCGTACCAACTATTAATATTAAAAAAAAAATTTCACAGGCACTACTTTATAGTATTAGTCTATTAAACTATGAAGAATCATTGAAAAGGTCCTTATGTACCAATTAAGAATGCTTCAGATGGAACACAAGTAAAGAAGAATATTAATGGGTTGTTTGATAAAGGGAAAGAACTAGTGGCAAAAAATGATAAATTTATCCATATACTCTTTTGTGCATTAAGTATAAATGAGTACAATAATACGAGTACAAAGATTAACACTAAAAAGATATGACCAACTTTGAAGGTTGCATATAAAGGAACGAACCAAGTAAAAGAAAATAAGATAGAGACCTTCATCTCTAAATATAATACATTCTTCATAATGCCACAAGAAACAATCTCCCAAATGTATGATATGAAGAATCATAGATAAGGGTCCTTATGTATTAATGAAGAATGCTTCAAATGGAACACAAGTAGAGAAGAATATTGATGAGATATTTGATAAAGAGAAAGAACTCATGGCAAATTTATCCATACATTCTTTTGTACATTGAGTAGAAATCAATACAACAATATGAGTACAAAGATTACCACTACAACAATATGAGTGCAAAGATTACCACTAAGAAGATATGATCAGCGTTGCATATAAGAGAACAAACCAAGTAAAAGAAAACAAGATGGAGACCTTTATCTTTAAATATGAGACATTCTTCATAATGCCACAAGAAACAATCTCCCAAATGTATGATAGATTCATTGAGATTATTATAGAAAGTAAGGCACTTGCATAGAATTTCTCTAATAAAGAGCTAGTGAAGAAGGTGCTTAGATGTTTGCCTAAGGAGTGATTAGGCAAGGTCACATCACTCAAATATTTGAAAATGATGTCATTAGATTAACTATTAAAATATCTCATAGATTATGAGATGGCTCTATAAAGAAAAACACTATTTCAAATAAAAGATCCTAATAAGAAGAAGAGGGGAGTTGGACTTAAAGCAACATTAAATGACTCAAGCTTGATGAAGAAGAAATGAATGTGAAGGAAATGTCATTGCTAACTAATCAATTTCAGGAGAAGCTAAAAAGGTTTCTTTATAAAAGCAAAGGTAATAATAAGTTTGAATAAATGGCATGTTATGGGTTTGGAAGCAAGATCACATCAAGACTAAGTGTCCTGATGTGAAGAAAGAGAGGAAGAGAAAAAAAAAAGCATTCAAAGCTAATTAGGATGATTCTAGTGCCTCAAAAGTAAGTGATTTTGATGATAAGCTAAGAAAGGAGAACTAAGAAAGGAGAACTACATGTTCTTTATGGCTTTGGAAGAAGAAAGCTCTCCAAGTAAGATATGTGATGTAAATGATAATGATAATAGCATAGATGACATATTTATTATTAATAGTCTTACAAAACTCGAAAAGTTTTCAAAGAAACAAGATTTTGAAAAAAATGAATTAACGCCTTTGAAAAAGAAAATGGTTGTTTTAATGAAGGAAAATGAAGAATTAATTTCTAAATTAAAGTTTTATGAAATTCTTTAAAACCCAAATGAACATTTAAAAATTGAGGTTCCAAGTTTACAAAAAAAGGAAGAAAAATTAAATTTGATTTTGGGCTAGGGAATGAAAACAAAAATATGGCTTAGGCTTTTATCATTTATCTCTATCATCTTCTATAACTAAATTTGTTAAAGTATCCCCACATGCTATAACTTCTCTTAAGCCCTATGAGACAAGTGTATAATCATAAATCTCACATTCACAATCAAGGCCTAAGTTTCATATCCATGCATAAATATCAAAGTTGGCCCAAAAGAAGAACGCATACCCTTATTTCTAGGTCTCATGCCTATAAAATATCTTATGTTCATTCCCTCTATAAACTTAAAAGACCATTTCAAAGTTAATATAATTATTAAATTTGATGATAAGACATACAATTGCTATGTAAAACTAAATGATGAGGAAATGATTTTCATTGCTAATCCACTAAGATCCAAAAACAATAAGTGCTAAAAAAATAATTAATTGATTTAGTAGACTGGAAAGTCATTTACCAAATTACTAAAAATGGAGAATCTAAAGGGCGAATAAAGATGTCTACCCTAATTAAAGGATATGAACTCAAAGTTAAACAAGTGAATCTAGTCAATCTTGAAATCATATCAAGCTTCTCATCTGATATCGATCTTTTTAAAGTGTCTATACTCTTTGTTTTTAATTTAGCATTAATTCAATGTGATAGAGGAAGTTGTTATACATATTAGCAACTTATGTGTGTGTGAAAAATATTTTTAAATTATTTTTAAAAATGATATTTTGTTTCCTAAAAAATTATTTCTTTTCTCAAAAATTGGTATCTCATTTTCAAAACTGATTTTTTTTTTTCTTTAATCTTAGAGTTGTGCTTAAATGTTTATAAGTGGTTTTGAACCCAGGATCAATGTTGAGGGAGATGTCTTTATTATTTTAAGAGGAGTTAAAACTTTTAAAATAAAAGGAGTTTTTGCATTTTTTTTTTTTAAAAGAAGATTGTCTGTGTCTTTTTAGTTTCTAAAGAGAGAATATTTGAAAAATTATCTTCGTAAGAGGGAGAAATTATTTGAAACTCTTTTTATATGGTTCCAAACAAGAATAAAAATTTTATGATGCATATAAAGGGTAGAAAATAATTTTGTATGTTTAATTACTTAAATTTCTAATATACATCATGATTTTATCATCATTCAAAATGAGAGATATTGTTCACTCTAAGATTTATAAAGTATGCTTTAATCCTTATGTTGAATACTTTTGATTGATAATAACATTCATGAGAAGTTTCATCTTTATTTTATGTATTTTTGTTCAAGTTAGAACTTGTTTTAGTAGAGTTTGTTAGATGTCCAAGCATAGCTAAGCTACAATGAAGCAAGAAATATGAGTAAATTGCACAAAAAATCACCTAACTAGAGGGGTCATTCTAAGAAAATCACTGAAAAAATCATTCTATTGAAATCACTGATCTTCTAATTTATTCTAATAAAGTATTAAATTTAAAATTAACCCAATTTTCATTCACCAGCTATGACATGGCAAAGGGAGATGGACTAACTCAGTGTACAATAGACCCCACTTTGCCACGTTAATTGCACCAAAGATCACCTAACTATAAAGGTTATTCTAAGAAGGTCACCAAAAAAAATATAAACCTAAATTTGCCAAAAAAACTAGACAACATTGAGCCAAAAAAAATAAAATTCTTTCTTAATTAATCCCTGAATTTAATTTGGTGAAATTGATTCTTTCTTAGTTAATGAAAATATACAATATTGAGTAAAAAACATAAAATTCTTATAATGACTCAGAATTGATCGAATTTATAGTCCTCACAGTTGTAACATTAATTGCACCAAAAATGTCTATTAAAGACCCCTTTTACTGTACGATGAGGTTATATAAATGTTAATAAGATAGGAAAATACGGGACAACATAATTTGAAGAGATAAATAATAACATTAATGATATAGAAAATCTAAATCTATTCGACTCTGTATGAAAACGTAGATTTTGAATGAATAGAAAAATTTGTATTCTAATGACTTTCTTTTTTAGAAAGTCTATGCTTAAAAGAAGTTAATTCTATCATTTTAAAAAATAATTTGATAAGAAAGTTAAATTAAGTTAAAAATCGTAAGATTTTGAAATAATTCATTCCAATTAAAAATTTAGATAAAATTACCTACTAACTTTGTAACTTAGTTTTATTCTTATTTTAAATAAATAATAGTGTTTAATGAAATAAAATGATTTCAATTCATCATAGATTTATTCCAAAGAACTAAATTCAATTGAATTCTATCAATTTAATATTTGTTGTAAATAATAGAATTCTATCACTAAATACAATTATCTCACTAATAAAATTCTTTTCTCACATGATTTATTCTAAACAGAGTATTAATGAAATATTATTTGTACTTAAACTTTTTAATTGAATAAATTGTATCATAATTTCCTTTAATTTTATTTATATCCAAAATCAAAGTCAAAATAATATAAAGTGTATATTTACATTAAATTGAGCTTTCTTTATTTTTAGTTAGTTTTATTAAAACAAAAAACTTGGATCTTAGATAAAACAAAATTTTTATTTTAGTTTAATTTCATCAAATTTTCAGTACAAAATTAATCCTATAAATATAAATATAAATATATAGATATAAATATAAATAAATAAATAAATAAATAAATAAATAAATATATATATATATATATATATATATATATATATATATATATATATATATATAT
>CATIWR010210807.1:0-11984 GCA_949677035.1 Omphalea diandra | reverse complement strand
AACATTTCCTAATGCCATTAGGATTTCCTCATTAGGCTGATTCCTTTTCCTTTTCTATTTAGGAAGAGTTGTTCTTTAGTTAGGAAAAAGTATCTTGGTCTAATCTTGTTGACCAATCATAATGTTTCTTCAGTTTTCCTATTAGTTTTAGGATTGTCTTTTCCTTATTACATTAGGAAATATTGAATTCTGTTAGGGAATGTAAACCAAATCCTAATTGGTTTTGGATTAAGCATTGTAAGGCTACATATAGCCCTCACATTCTACCAAGAGTGAAAAAAAATTAAATCAATATTATTTTTGTTAATAATTTTGCTTGTGAGATTAAATTCTCTTCTTGAGTTCTTGAGTGGACTTGGTGAGATTGTTGAGTGAAGGCTTAATAATTTCACAAACTTATTAATTCTAATCTTAAATTGGCTTGGTTAATTTAAGGTTTGAGTTAACACAACTTTGAATCTTTATAACTTAGGTTGCTAGAAACAAGCTTTCTAGAGGTCTAGTTGGGATTTGAAGATCAAAACTCCAATACTTGGTTTGATAGATTTTGGGCAACTATTCCTTAACATACGGGTAAGGATCAATTCAACCTTGTTCGTATCATTGTATCCTGCAGCCTAAAATTTGATGCTTATTATTGGACTAGATTGATTAAACCTAAGTCATTAACCTCTTTTGATCTTGAGAATAGAGATTGATCAGTTCTAATGTTTTCGTTAAGTGTTGTTTTGCAGTTTATAAGATAGTTTTTCAATAATAAGTTAGATGAAAATCAAAATCTCCAACCTTGTGAAGGTCATCCAAATTCGTGACTTGTATCCCTTAAATCGCGACTGCGAATAAGCTATAAGGATGTAAGGAGCTAGGCCAGATGAATTCGTCGGTAAATTCGCATCCGCGACTTAGCCAAAGGAAATGAGCTTGAGTAACAGAGGAATTTGCGATGGCTACAGCGTCTTGTGTCGTAACCGCAAATTTCATAATGCCAAAGAAGGGAACCAAAGCTACAGCCATAACACGCCAAGTGTCCAAGGTAATCGTTAATATCAAAAATTGTAAGGGCAAATTGTTAGTCACGATCGCAACTCAAGAAGTTGTAATTTCCTCATCAAATAGAGGAATTCGCAGTCTCAGTCGCGCCCAAGGCAAATATAACTCGCGACCACGGCTTTTAAGTAGCAAGTAGAACACAATGACTATTTTTCTTATACAACCAATGGATGAGTGACACGTGAACTAGCCGTTAGACACAAAATAAGGTTCTTTGTCGCAATTCCTAGCTCCTCAACGCAAATTGAAAATTCGCGACTACGAACTGCTAGTAGTGATCGTAACTTATGCCTAATAAGCATTTAATGCAAAATCTGCCTAGCAGAACTTGGAGATTTAGGGATAGTTTTAGAGTAACGTCTCTTTGGTGGATATGGGCTATAAATACTTCATCAAACAAATGTAAATAACTGATAATTAAATTAATTATAACCAAACTTTTGCTAATTTGTTACTCATTCTTTTACTCTTCTTTAAAGGCAGTTGATTGTTTGGTGTGAGCAATAAACACCATTGTAAGTAGGTTAAGAGTTAGCCTAGATTCTAAAACTTTTGTAAAAGGTTTAAGTGTGAGCCTAAAAACACTTGAGAGATGTTTTTTGTGTGAGCCTAGAAAATACAAGTTGTAAGGGTTTTATATGAGCCATAAAACACAAGTTGTATAAGTTTGGTGTGAGCATGGAAACACTAAGTTAGTTGAGTGAAATGCCCAATTGTGTAGAATTGAGGAATGGACGTAGGATTTATTAACACCTGAACCATTATAAACCTTTGTGTTGATTCTTCTCATCTTTTTTTTCACTTCCTAAACATATAAATCTTCTTCTTAATTTTAAAACAACTTACCAATTCAACCCCCTTTCATGGTGTCCTAGGCCAACAAGTGGTATCAGAGTCTGGTTTCACTAAAAGCTTAATTGTGTGAGTAAAGATCATGGCACAAGAAGGAATTCACACTCACCTCAAGCCATATTTTGATGGAGCATATTGTACTCATTGAAAGAATAAGATGAAAATCTATCTAGATATAGATGTGGTAGATCCATAGGATATTATTGCTAAGGAGTGGAAGCCACCCACCAAAGTAGTGGATGGAAGTGGGGAGCTAATCCCTAGGGAGAAGTAGGTTGAAGTACACAGAAGATCTAATGGCAGAAATAAAAGAGCCATGGCAATCCTTCTAAGCTCTCTCTTAAGAGAATAAATTAGAAGGGTTCAACATTGCCTAACTCCTCATGGTGCTTAAAAGGCATTAGAGAACTATCATGAGGGCACCACCTTGGTGAAGTCTAGTCGACTTGAGATGTACATGATGGAGTGGGAGTTGTTCATGATAAAAGAGGAAGAAAGCATCACCTATATGACAAATAGACTCCTAGCAATCGTCACCAACATGAAGAAGTTCAGAAGAGTCCTTACTAATAATGAGGTAAATTCTAAAATATTGAAATCTTTACCTCTTGAGAAATTTGATGCTAGAGTGTGTAGTATCCAAGAGTTGAACCTAAAAATAAGGAAGGTGCCACCAACATATGTCTTGATAGGCAAACTCTTAACTCATGAGTTGGATTTAAAGAAAGATGAAGAAATGAAGAAAATGAGGGGTCAAGGAAAAAAATCTAAAAAACAAGAATGGAAGACCTTAGCACTCAAGTCCACATCTAAGGACAAGGAAGTGAAAGTAACTTTAAGTGAAGAAGAGAGTGACAAGGAGGAGGAGGAACTAACAATGCTATCTACAATAACTAAGGAGTTTATTAGAAGAAGGAAGAAGAGAAGGAACATCAAGAAAGTAACTCCTACTCCCAAAGAGAGATCAAATGATGCCACTTGCTATGAATGTGGCAAGTAAGGCCACATCAAATATGATTGCCCAAGTTGAAGAAAAAGAAGAAAAGGGACAAAGAAGAAAAGAAAGAGCTTCAAAGCCACTAAGAATGATAGCTCAAGTGAAGAAGATGAAGAGAGAGAAGTTGCAAACCTTTGCTTCATGGCTCAAGAGGATTCATCCAATGAGGTAAGTTCTTCACCTCACTCTTTTTTAGATTTTAATGAACTAGATGATGTAGATTATGAGCTTCTATAAGTTCTCACCATGAAATGTAACAAATATAAGTCACAAATGAAAACTTACAAGAAGAAGAGCACTAAATTAGAGGATGAATTCAAATCCCTAACTAGTCTTGTAAGTGAATTGAGGGCTTTAAATGAAGAACTTAAAAAATCTATAGAAAGCCTTTCCAAATCATCTTCATCTCTAGTTTCATTGAGAAAAGAAAATGATTGTTTGAAAGGAGAAGTCATTGAGCTTAAAAACTCTATTTCTAAGTTCCGCAAAGGTAAGGAAGCTTTGGATACACTTATTGTATCACGAAGACCTCCCTTGATTAGGCATGGTCTAGGCTTCAATGGAGCACATAGTTCTACTCCCTCACTCATAACTTTCATCAAGGCCTCAACACCTCAAACTTCAAGTATTAAGGTTGTTGGAAAGAAAAGTGCCCAAGGCACTAAACCCCCATTACCTAAAGGCAAGGGAAAAGTGCAACAAGGCCTTAAGTCTATTGCTAAAAAGGCCAATCATGCATACATGTACAATAAAAGGCATGCTCACTCAAATATACACAGAAAAGTTACACTAATATCCATTAATACATGTTCATGCTCACACACACACATCATGTAAGTATGAGAAAACCCTTCATTCATATCAATGTTATGCATAAGAGAAAGACACATAGGTTTAAACTCTAATGCCACTATTGCATGAAATATGGACATATAAATGTTTATTGCTACATTGGGAAGGCTCACCTCAAGTTGGAGGATCCTTTAAAACCTAACCTCCAAGGACCCAATTAGGTACCAAAGCAAAAATGATTTATTGTGTATGGATGTTTGGCAACCACCAATGAAGTAAGTGATTGACATATGGGTAGTGGATGCTCAAAGTACATGATGGGTAATAAAAAGCTATTCATGGCCTTAAAGGAAAAAGAAGGTGGTAATGTCACATTTGGTAACGATGCTAAGGGTAAGGTAATTTGCATTGGGACCATTAGTAAGAATGGTTGTTCTTTAATTAATGATGTTTTACTTATTGATGGCCTGTAACATAGTTTGCTTAGTGTAAGTCAATTATATTATAGAGTTAATAAAGTCACATTTGACCCTAGAGAATGTCGAGTTACCACTTTAGTAGATAAAAATGTAGTTTTCAAGGGTGAAAGGAAAGACAATACCTATCTAATTGACTTAGACAATTTGGCTAACCAATCTTTTAAGTGTCTTCTGTCTCTTAGTAATGAAGCTTGGCTATGGCATAGAAGGCTTAGACATGCTAGCATGGAGCTCTTGCAAAGCTTATCAAAAGGAAAGCTAGTAGAAGGTCTTCCAAAACTAAAGTTTTCTAGAGACAAGACTTGTGGTCCTTGCTAAATGGGGAAGCAACATCAATCTTCCTTCAAAGCAAATAATATTGTAAGTACATCTAGACCTCTTCAATTAATTCATATGGACTTGATAAGACCTATTAGGGGTGCTAGTTTAGGCGAAAAATATTATGCACTTGTCTTAATTAATGATTACTCTAGGTTTACTTAGTTATCCTTTCTAACTCATAAGTATGATACTTTTAATGCTTTTAAAAGTTTAAAAAAAATTCAAAATGAAAAGGGTTACTTCATTTCTTCAATAAGAAGTGACCATGGAAAGGAATTTCAAAATGAGTCTTTTGAATCTTATTGCCAAAAGAATGGGATTTTTCACAACTTTCAACTCGTAGTACACTACAACAAAATGGTGTTGTAAAGAGAAAAATAGAACACTAGTAGAGATGGCTAACACTATGTCCAACAAGTATTCTTTGCCAAATTACTTTTAGGCTGAAGCTGTCAATACTTTGTGTTATATTGCAAATCGAGTTTTCAAAAGACTCATTCTCAATAAAATTTCTTATGAGCTATAAAAGGGTAGAAAGCCTAAGATATCATACCTAAGAGTATTTGGATGTAAGTGTTATATATTGAATACCAAGGATAATCTTAGGAAATTTGACTTAAAAACTAATTAAGGCATATTCTTAGGTTATTCCACCACTAGCAAAGCCTATAGAGTCTTTAATAAGAGTTTAATGGTTGTTGAAGAGTCTATGCATATTGTATTTGATGAATCTAGTGAGCTTGATCTTAGGAAAGGTTATTTTATTAATGATCTTATAGGTGATTTTGAGAAATTGAAATTGTAACACACTACAAGAGAGGAAGATAAGGATAATGATGAGGACAAATCATCAAGAGTAGATAAAAAAACCACAACATCAACAAGAAGAATTACTAAGTTAAGATTTACCCAAGGATTAGAGATTCTTCAAGCATAACCCTAAAGATTTAATCATTGGTGATACTTTAAAGGGTGTAAGTACTAGATCTTAACTTAACATTTTAGATCATAATCTTGCCTTTGTTTCTCAATTTGAGCCAAAATCTGTTGATGAGGCTTTTAATGATAAGAGTTGGGTGATTGCTATGTAAGAGGAACTCAACCAATTTAAGAGAAATAATGTATGGGAACTTGTTCTTAGGCCTAAGGAACACCTAATTGTAGGTTACAAATGAGTGTTTAGGAACAAGTTAGATGAGTAAGGGTTCATCACTAGGAATAAGGCTAGATTAGTTGCAAAAGGTTACAACCAAGAAGAAGGCATAGACTTTGATGAAACTTATGCCCCCATAGCAAGGTTAGAGACCATTAGGATTTTTTTGGCTTATGCATGTCATATGAATTTTAAACTTTTTCAAATGGACGTCAAGAGTGCTTTTCTAAGTGGTGTCATTGAGGAAGAAGTATATGTTAAACAACCTCCTTTGAATCTCATAGTTTTCCAAATTATGTTTTTAAATTGAATAAAATCTTATATGGTTTGAAACAAACTCCAAGAGCTTGGTATGAAAGGCTTAGTTCTTTTCTTTTGAAAATTGAGTTTGAAAAGGGAAGGTTGACACAACATTGTTTGTAAGAAGGCACAATCATGATACACTAATAGTACAACTTTATGTTGATAATATCATTTTTGGTGCTACTACTGACTCTCTATGTGAGGAGTTTGCTAAGTGTATGACTAGGGAATTGGAGATGAGCATGATGGAAGAGCTCAAGTTTTTTCTTGGTCTACAAATCAAGCAAACCAAAGAAGGGATCTTCATCAACTAAGCCAAATACATAAAGAACATTCTCAAGAAATTTGGCATGGATGGATGCAAAGTAGCAAAAACACTAATGAGTGCTACCGTCAAATTAAACAAAAAAGAATTGGATAAGATGGTTGATGAGAAGAGATATCAAGGTATGATCGATTCTCTACTTTATCTTACTGCTTCTGGACTTGATATAATGTTTAGTGTATGCATGTGTGCTAGATTTCAATCCTGTCCTAAAGAATCACATTTGAATGCTGTTAAAAGAATTTTCAAATATTTACATGGCACATTGCATTTAGAGTTGTGGTATCGTAAAGATTCTTTATTTAGTCTCATAGGTTACTCATATACGGATTATACTGGTAGTCTTTTAAATAGAAAGAACACTTCTGAAACTTGCCAATTTATAGGAGAATATTTTATGTCTTAGTCTAATAAGAAGCAAGTTTCAGTCGCTTTATCCACCGCCAAATCTGAGTATGTAGCTACGGGTTATTATTGTACCTAAGTTCTTTGGATGAAACAACAGTTAAAGGATTATAACAAAGTTGTTGATCACATTTCCATCCAATGTGACAACACAAGTGTAATTAATCTTTCAAAAAATCCTATCCAACATTCTAGAAGCAAACATATTGACATTAGGCATCACTTTCTTAGAGATCATGTCTAAAATGGTGATGTTGTGTTAGAGTTTATAGACATAAATCATCAACTTTCGGATATTTTCACTAAACCTCTCAATAAAGAAAGGATGAACTTCATTAAGAGAGAATTGGGAATGCTTGATGGAAGTTCTCTAAAGTGAAAAATTTAGATCATTTTACATTTTGTATTATTCCATGATTGAATGGTTACCTTGTGATGTGTATGATGTTTATTCTTTTAGTTGTCTTAATTTTATGTGCAATTGTGCTTTTCAATGCCAACTTGCATGAATTAAACATCAAAATATCAAAGCGAATCATAGTGTTAGATGTCAAGTCTTAAAATTTCATAGTTATCCTTTTGCCTTATAGTTCGTGATCGTTATTCCATGATTCACGATCGTGAATTATAGGTACTCATCTTATTATCCAATATTTTCAATCTTCAAGCCATAAATGACATTCCATTTATCATTTTCATTCTTGATGTTATTTATTTTGAGTTTTGGTCCGAGATTTCCATTGAGACCAAACATGACCCTAAGACCTCCTTAACTAAATACATCCAAACCCTACCTTTTTTGCTACTTCATCGTATCATCACCTTCTCTATTAACACAAAAAGGGATGGTAACAAAAAAGTGTCCCAGAAGGATCTTGCTTTCCTTTTCAGCCTTATCAAAAACAAGCCCATACAAATTGGCCAATATCTTGTGGATCAACTGATTCACATGAACACTAAACCCAAGAGTCAATTTCTTCTCCCTTCTCATGTAACTACCACAGATATGTTGGTGCTCTTAATAGGAATTCCTCATTAAGAAGCTTCTTCCCTCTTAAAACTTTTTGGACCTCACTTATCTTATCAATGCAAAAGCCATTCATCCTTATTCTTATGCATATACTTTGGGTGCTTTTAGAGCAAAAAAGATGAGAAAAAGGCTTGTTATTAAAGAAGAAGCACAAACATTCCCACCTCCTCAACCAAAACCTAAGTCTAAAGTCTCTCTTACCATTTTCAATCAAAAATTAGACTAGGTAATGAGGATGCTCAAGAGAAGATTTCTCCTCTTTTTCCACCTACATAGTGACCTGGTGGATTTACAAAAGAAAGTAGGTGCTCCCCCTACTATCTTCCAGATTTTGAAGATTGGGAGGACACACCAAAGAGAAGGACAATCAAGAAGTTGAGGAAGGTGATGAAGCTGAGGGAAGAGGAGATAATGAAGATCAAGATGATTCTGGAGATGATGACAGTTCTCCTATCTTTTAGTTTATCTTTAGGATTTTTTGTTATTTCTATTTTGTATTTCTTGATGTAAACACCGGTTGATCCCATAGTTTATAAATAAATAAAAGTGTTTGATTTGCAACTCTTTGTCTCATATGCTATGTGATTGAAATTTGTTATATGCGATTGCAATTCTTATGATTATGTGAGTTATTATTTACTCCTTATGATCACTTTATCTCACCTTTATGCAATTCATATACTCTTCCATATTTACCCTTTTTTTATCTTGCCAAAAGGGGAGAGTGGTATAAGTGAAGTATATGCAGAGCAAATAAGTAAAGCAAAAAACCATAAGTTGAGGGCAAGCATTTTTTTTTTCAAAAACTTAGAGTACTTAGAATTTCTTTTATCATTGACTAGAATTTCTTTAAGTATTCATTGATCATTTCATCATTGGCCATCCCAACTTCACAACTTATGCATTTGATTTTCCATAAGATCAATCTAATTTGCCAAAATAAAAAAGAGGGAGATTGTTGGACTAGGTTGGTTAAACTTAATTCATGAGCCTCTTTTGATCTTGACAATAGAGATTGATCAGTTCTAATGTTTTCATTAAGTGTTGTTTTGTAGTTTATAGGATAGTTTTTCAATTGGAAGTTGGATGGAAATCAAAATCTCCAATCTTGTTAAGGTCATCCAAATTCACAGCTTGTATCCCTTAAATCGCGATCACGAATAAGCTATAAGGATGTAAGGAGTTAGGCCAGAGGAATTCATCGACGAATTCATAGCTGTGATTTATCTGAAGGAAATGAGCTTGAGTCACAAAGGAATTCGCGATGGCAATTGAATCCTGTGTTGCAACTGCAAATTTCATAGTGACAAAGGAGGGAACCAAAGCCACAGCTACAACATGCCAAGTGTCCAAGTTAACAGTTGAATATCAAAAATCGCAAGGGCAAATTATTGGTCGCAACTGCAACTCAAGAAGTTGTAATTTCCTCATCAAACAGAGAAAAATTCACAGTCTCAATCTCGCCCAAGGCAAAGATAACTCGCGACCGTGACTTTTAAGTAGCAGGTAGAATATAATGACTATTTTTCTTATACAACCAATGGATGAGTGACACGTGGACTAGCTGTTAGACACAAAATAGGGTTCTCTGTCGCGATTTCTGGCTCCTCAGTGCAAATTGAAAATCTGCAATTGCGAACTACTAGTAGTGACCGTGACTTCTACCTGACAAGCATTAATGCAAAATTTGCTTAGCGCAACTTGGAGATTTGGAGATAGTTTTAGAGTAACATCTCTTTGGTGGATGTGGGCTATAAATACTCCACCAATATAAATACTCCACCAAACATATGTAAATAAATGAGAATTGAATTAATTGTAACCAAACTTTTGCCAATTTGCTACTCATTCGTTTACTCTTCTTTAAGCATGATTGATTGTTTGGTGTGAGCAGTAAACACCATTGTAAGTAGGTTGAGAGTTAGCCTAGATTTTAAAATATGAGCCTAAAAATACTTGAGAGAGGTTTTTTATATGAGCCTAGAAAACATAAGTTATAAGGGTTTTACGTGAGCCATAAAACACAAGTTGTATAAGTTTGGTGTGAGCTTAAAAACACCAAGTAGTTGAGTCAAATACCTAATTGCGTAGAAGTAGGGAGTGAACGTAGGGTTTGTTAACACCCGAACCACTATAAACCTTCGTGTTGATTCTTCTCATCTTATTTTTCACTTCCTAAACACATAAATGTTCTTCTTAATTTTAAAACAAACCTCCAATTCAACCTCCCCCCCTTCTTGATACCCTACACCAACACTCATAACGTTATTTGCCATAAATATCAAAAGTTTCATATAATTACATATGAAATTTTAATTAACAATAAACCAAGTTGATAATCAAACAAGAGCTAGTTGTTTAATTAACAAATATAATCATCTCAAGATTGCAGAAAATAAATAAATATCTAAGAGCAATAAAACAAATAAAGCATACACTAGATCTCATAATAGATGTAGAATCAAAGTTTCATTAATTTTCAATCAAATTTAAAAGAGTTTAGCTACACATGATGAAGAAAAACATTATTGAAAAGAAGAAAAATTTGTGTATTTTTCATATATCCATCCATCTCCTAAAATTTGTCCTAATTTATAGATCTAAAAAGATATTCTAAAAAGATTTTCAAAGATCTAATGGAAATCAAATCTCCTTTAAAATAGGAGTTTTAAAAAGGAGAATAAAAACTATAAAAATGAAGAAAACAAATAAAATTTAAGCATATCCTAATTGGGCTGACATCCGTGCTAAAATGTAGGCTAAAAATTATGTTAAAAATATATTAAAATTTATAGGTCCCTGACTGATAGAACATGCCCATGCCTTATCAATAGACTTCTTTTAGTAAAAAATTTGAACTTATTCCAAAAAATTGAGAAATTGTAAATTAATCTTTTATTCACAACTTTAAGCTCATTTCAGTATCAATCCATCAACTTGCACCTACAAAAACAAAAATAATTAAGACTCTATTCTTAGGTGCAAAACATAAATAAAAGTAAGAAGAATAATTGTAAAATTCATGCATAATATGTACTCTAACACACAACCATTATCAAATTTCTTTAATATCAGCCTCTAAATAGTATCCACACATAAGCAACAAGGAAATTACTTGAACTCCTTCAAGTGAGAGAGATGAGGGATTAGCAAAGGTGCTAGAAAATCACAAAATAAGGAAATCTTAGGGTTTTTTCTTTTGTTAATGCTTTGAGGGAAGTATGTGCAATTTGCAAATTGCCCCTAAGCTAAAAAATGTGTTCTCTTGTTGACCAGCCCCTTCTTTTCCTCATATGTATGACTTTTTAATATAATCCTATTAGGTTTAGTTAATCTTATTAAGCTTAAGCCTAAAATTTATTTATTTATGACTTATAACTCAATCCTAAATAATATAAGGAAAAGCCTTATTGGCCCTAGGTGTAACGACCATATTCATATTTGCTCTGATACCAATAACTGTAATGACCAGTTGTGTTTACAAATCATGTTGCTCTAATACTTTTTTTTTTTTGTTTTTTTTTCTACCACAATCTGTAATGCTACAATCGGTACCTATCAGAGCACTCAACATCCGAGATTTGCCCGTCGGCCCCGCGATGTCATACACACCGGGATTTGCACATCTGCCCCGCGTATGCTTGAGCCCTCTCTGATACCAAAACTATAACATCTAAATTCATTTGTCAAACCAATAACTGTGACATCCATTATTCTCATTTGTAAATCAGCTTTGATACCACAAATTGTAACATCACAACGTCGCTACAACTGGTACCTATCAGAGCACTCAACATCCAGGATTTGCCCGTCGGCCCCGCAATGTCATACACACCGGGATTTGCACATCTGCCCTGCGTGTGCATGAATCCTCTGATACCACCAACTGTAACTATCGTCTTCAGTTGCAAATCATGGCATTTCATGTTCAGAAATGCATACACATTAAGGTTTATTCATCATACATGTATAATCCCAAATGTATTTAATGTACACATGTGTTAACTAATGTCAGGACCAGTGACCATAACTAGTTCCTATCAAATGTATGTACATGATGCAAGGAGAGAGAGTTGGAATTCAGCCGACGACCTGTGTTTCATATGTTTTTATGCAAGACTTTATGCACCAAAATGTCCAAACTCTATGCTTCAGTATCTGAAAAATAATTGTGATTTGGTGAGTCGTGACTCAGTGAATAAAAAAAATAATCAAGTTCTCATGGCATAATCTATAATCAAATATCATCAAGATACATTGCAACTATAACAATTGAC
>CATIWR010210806.1:0-17748 GCA_949677035.1 Omphalea diandra | reverse complement strand
GTTATAATTCTATTTCAACTATTTATTTTTGTACTTCTAAAAATGATATATAAACATTAAAATATTAGTATTATGTTATGAAAAATTTTATGAAGCTTATACATTGACATGTTGAAAGGCACCTTCTCCAATATATCCATTAATGATGTTAATAAAAAGTTGGAGACAAAATTTCGATATTGGTTCGAGTCATATGTGAGTATACCCTAACTAATAATACAATAGCAAATTTTATAAGAGTAATTACTCAATAACTAATGTACATAATTAGTTGTTTTGTTTTTTTTAGGCAAATGATCCAACAATGGAATCACAAATTAATTTATTGTAGATCTTGCAAAAGGTCCATTACGTGGTGTGACTATGCATCCTGTTTACTTTGTGAATGGTCATAAGTTTCACATTGAAAAATATGGTTCCAATAGGGCATCAATCAATAATGGAGTATGTATTAAGGGTTCAAACTATAATGAAAATACATATAACTATTATGATCAACTAATCAAGGTGTTGTAGTTGGAGTATTATGCACCGTTGATCAAAAGAATTGTTTTGTTAAAATGTGAATGGTTTGATCTGACGCCTAATGTTGAAATGAAAGTGTATGAAAATTACAATCTTGTTGAAATCAACCACAAGCACAAGTTTAACAAATACGAACCTTTTATATTAGTGATGCAAACTTGTCAAGTGAATTATCATCTTTATCTCAGTTTATGATAGAATAAAGCTGATTGGTGGGTAGTATTTAAAATTAAAGCTCGATCATTTGTTGAAATAAAGGATGAATATGTTATTTGGACATCGTGTCAAGCTCTATTTTAAGTAGATATGGAATAAAATTTGCCTCTTATATAAATTATAGATGACGAGCCACTAGGAATTTTAAATGATCCGGGTGTACCATTTATCAAATAAAATGAAGACGAAGATATTCAATTTGATGATGAAACGGAGCTACAATCAAAATCTAAATCATTAGAAGATATAATTTCTAAAGGTGATATAGAGTATGACAATTAAAAATAAGCCAAAAATTTTAGTGTATTTAATTTTTAATTATGTTAATGCACAAATTTAAATAGAAATTTTGCTATGTACATATTATGTTAGACACATAATTTTATATGTACATTCTAGACACATAATTTTATATCTACAATTAGATGACACGTCATATACATAGTGATTCGGGTACACCGTCCCAAGGCGATACGCTAGGTTGAGGATGTACTCGTGATCGCATTCTGCCCATGCCACCACTTTCACCATCCAACACATTAGATTCAATGCCTGGACTTCCCTTGACGTCAAATCTGCCTATAGGTTTGACTAATCCTTCAGATCCATCCCCTACTCCATCTGTTACCCATGATCCTACTTCAGCTCCATCTACGCCATTGACATCGATAAATTAGGATGAGGCATATACAGTTTCATATGCTTGAGTTGTAACCTCATATTTCTTTACAGCACGAGAAGTATGTAATAATTAGTTTTTATATTTTCTATTTATTTTCTTATTTTTTATCGTATTAATTGTAACACTAATTAATTTTTATTTTCAATTTTATGCAGTTTGTATCCATTTGATAGATGTTCCTGTGCATGCCGGAAGATCCTTAAACAGAAGATTTATCATGATGGCTACACCTAAAAGAATGTCCCATAGTCTATGAAGACCTTATACTGGGAGGAGTTCAAGGTAAGTAATATTTATAATTTTAAGTTAAATATTTAAAATATAAGTTTTATTTATTTACTGATTTTTTTTATGTTTATTGTTCGTACAAAAGTAGTTTCAGTAGGGCCAAGTGATTGATGCCTTTGTCCAGACAACCTTCTTTAAGAAGGTTACTTTAAGGTACAAGGACATGCTTAATGTTTTGAAGCATAAGGGCAAAGAGATTTGGGTGTCTGATGAGGCTTGGGACAACTAGCAGACTTAGTGGAGTTCTTCGCATGCTCATGTTGTGTCTCGTCAGGCCAACATAAATAGATGAACTGGGATAGAAGGTCCTGGCTCAGGTCCATCTAGGCACATAGTAGGTTTGTCTCCTATTCTGAGCACGCCAGATGATTGGTAAAAAAAATATTTTACATTTATGGATTACTATTTATTTTATCAAATTAAAGTTTTTATTTTAATTTCTCCTTCTCATTACCTTCATAATAAATTTGACAACTAAGACGAAAGCTCCATCCCGTTAATGTCTTCGTGTATACACACACGAAGCAACATGACATGGAGATCTTCGTTAATGCATAGTCCAAGGCAGTTAATGTAAGTCATAATTTCCTTATTTTATATTTTATTTTTTCATTAATTAATATTTATGTATCTCATACTTTACAAAATACAGGATAGTATTCTCGAACATCGTGTGTAGCTGTTGCAGCCACCTCCAGGATCCAATGAGTCTCATCAGGTCAATAGGCATGAGGTTTTCCTATTGGCAGTATGGTACCAGGTAAAGGGTCGGATCTATCGTATGAGTGATTAGGCCCCTCATTTCTGTGGCGAGTCCTCGAATTCCTGTTTTTCTTCAACTTCACCGCCTTCTATCGAGGATTTATAATAAGAGGTCAAGAGGCGAATAGGTGAGAGGATCACATCGTATCACGCCCACATCCACTTTGTCAATTCACATATGCGAGCTATGGAGGATTTGTTATGTCAATGGAGAGAATGTTTGGAGAACATATGACACCAATCAGTAGTCTCACTCCTCTACTTTGAATGATGTATTTTGAACGATAACAAAATAATACAAAACCTTGAGAAGTTCTAACATTTATATTTTAGTGTTTTTGTATCCTATAAATATACCTGACAAATGGTTAAGAGGGAGAATGAATGTAATGAGTATTATACGGGCATTAAAATATCACAATAGTTGTTAGAAAAACACTCTAGCTTGAGTAAAACTCTCTGGACCTCTCAATAGGCATTGCTAATATTCTTAGTAAGCATTGATTATACTTTAACAAGCTATGAGAAATACGCAATGAGCATTGAACAAATATTACAAATGTCTAAATTGTTTTAGACCATCCAACAGGTGTTGAGAAACTTGCCTTGAGTGTTAGGGAAGTGATCCAATTCAAGTTGTGTTGAAACTCATAATGAGCGTTGTGGTTTTGTAATAAGCGTTGATCAAGATCCAGTAACAGACATTGCATATTCGTAATAAGTGTTAACAAAAATGATCAACTTTGAGCCCTACCTTTGGACCTCCAACGAGCATTATCTTTTGGACAAGTGTTAGAAAGTGTTATAGATTGAGCTATATCTTTTGGACTCTCCGACGAGGAACACTCAAAGCTCAACAAGCGTGGAAGGTATATCGAAAAGGCATTGCAAATTTCATAACAATCATTGAAGAATTTCTGAAGTGTTTGAAAAATAAAGCATAAAATTTATGCTTTCTGAAACATCAACAACGGGCATTGATATTACTCCAAATGGGCATTGAGGTTAAGCCAACAACCATCGAAGGATGAACAACAAGTGTTGGAGCTATATGTTATAAGTTCAACAAGCATTGCTCAGATTCAATGGGTGTTGTCACCTCTAACTGTTAGTTTTGCAAAAAAGCTATTAGACTAAACATCAATTATTTTAATGGCTAGTTTGTAGTTTTAGCTATATAAGGAACATTTCTAAAGATTAGAAAAATGTTAAAAACTTTGGAGAACATTTGTAATCAACTAGAGAACATTTAACAAACTATTTCTGCAAACCTTTTGGTGTTGCTTTAATTTGGGTAGAGTGAGAATTATTTTGTAACTCTTTGAGAGTGGGTTTTCTTGAGTATTAAAAGTGTGATTGTTGCCTATTTTGAGAGGTATTGATATTGTTTGGATTTATCCTTACTAGTGGTTAAAAGGTTGGTATTGTACCTAAAAAAATACCAAAGGTTGGATTAGCTCTCTTCTTCCTTGTTAAAAGAGAGTAATTGTAAAGATTGTCCTTGAACCTAGAAAGGGGAAGGTTCTTCTTTAGTCTGGAAAAGGGAAGGTTTTTCTTGAGCCTGAAAAAAGAATAGAAAAGGCCTAAGTGAAATCTTAGGGAGTAGAGTAAGCACATTGTCGAACCATTATAAATTTTTGTATTGATTTATGTTTGTTGCTTTCACATTGGTTATTTGTGTTTTTATTTCCAACCTAATTCACCCCCTTCTTGGGTTGCCTCATCTCTATCCAAGCCAATAGATTGGTTGCACATACTGTCTCAGCAGATTGAAATACCTCTTCCATCTCATTTACAGAAGCCTATGCCACCTGTCCCACCTCCTCAGTAATTGACTACTATTGTTGTTGCTCCCCCTACTTCTACAATTGTTGTTCCTCCTACATATGATCCTGATGTCTCTGATGTCGCTAATGATTTTTTCATTGATCCGAATGATGTAACAGTTGATTAGTTTTATAATTCTATTTGTATCAAACATTGACATTTTTGTGTGTATGTGTGTATGTTTCTTTTTTCGTTATATTTTTATTATTATTTGAAAATTTGTTAATTCTTTTATAAAATTAGAAAATTAATATTAAAAATGTTAATGTTAATATTAATATCATAAATAGTATAAAATATTATAATATTTTAAAAAAACCTTTGAAAAGTTACCAACGGATTAAAAAAATACTAATGGATCATCGACAATGTTTTTTAAAGTTATAATACACAGGTTTAATTCATCGATGTATTATCGATGGAGCTGCTAGCAAAAATTTTTGTCAGTAATTTAATCAGATTTTTGTGTTTAATTATTGACCAATATTTCGCCGATAAATCATCATTAAGTTTTTTGATGGATTAGTATTTTTGTTAATATTACCGACCAATACTTCATCGACAAAAGTTTACAGTTGATGTTCTGTTAGTAAACTTTGATTACTGATGAAATCAAAGACTTTATTGATAGAAAGTTTCGTCGCTGAATTATATATTTCTTGTAGTTTTAGTTTGTTCAAGTAACATATTCAATTGTATATATGAATGTTTTCTTATTGTTTTATGTTAGCCAGATGAAGATATAACAAGTAACAAATGTATACAATGAAAGGCAAGGATTTTTGAAATTAACACACTTAATTTCATTCAAAAAGTTGCATAACAACAGAGTGATACAACAAAAAAATCCCTAAACAAGCTACTAATATAACATATTTGTAGTAAGAGTTACTGGTACATCAAAAAAACTGCTAATCTACCTATTCATTCAATATTCATTAACATCATAAAAATCTGCACTGTAAGGCATAACCAACAATGCCACAAGCAGTAAACAAAACACCAATAATCACCATTCTCCTTCCCAACTCAATCCCTTCATTAATTTCAGCTCTTAAAGCTACATTATCAGCCTTTAATACTTCATTCTCAGTCATTAAGTTCTCATTTGCTACATAATATCCTTTCATTTGTTGTAAAGCATATGAACTAATGGTTTGTACTTCTCTAGCTTGTATCAAAGCTTTATTTCTTTCTTCTCTCAAATTAGACACATTCTTCCTTAACTCATTCATGTGATGCAATTGATAATCAGTTAATTCCATATCGTACCACATCTGAAAATCACACATTTGATTCTTTATAATAATACAATGAACATTAGACAAAAATCTTAAGCCAAATACATAGTTTATGGAACCTACGTCACAAAAGAAAAAAAAAATCTCACTCATTTCATTTCTACAAGAAATATAAAAGAAAAGGAAAATGTAAAAAGGAATAATATTGCATTTTCCTTAGGGCAAGTATAAAATTGCCTCTTTGGGTTTGAATCATCCTTACACATTTACAAATTGGAGTTCTTTCAACTTTCATTTCTTCTTGCTAGTGAGTACAAAGCGATTAACAAAGAAGAACCATGATGAAGAACTCTAACTACTAATAGAGAAAAACCATATGAAGAATCCTAACTACTAACAGAGAAGAATTAGACCCATTTATACCTAAATTCATCATGAACTAATTATTTTAGACATCTTAAAGCTGATGTGTAAAGCCACCTAGAATATCATTTAATGACAATATTTGCCATTTACATGCACTATTAAATAAGGATCTAATATCAACCAAAATAAAATTGTAGGAGTTCAATGTCAACAAATAAATGTGCAGGGGGCAAAAGTGCATTATCATCATCAACATTATCATCATCATCTTCTTCTCTTTATATATTCTACCCATTGTTTCTTTCTTCTAAACTTCATTAAATCTTTCTATTTTCTCTTCATAAAATATGCTCACCTCTCTATTATAATTACCACCATCAAAGCTTTATTAGCGAAAGTAAGGAAAACAACACAATCAATTAAGAAAATTATGGATAAATTCTTCAACATTAATATCTATATTATTTTTAAAGAGACCAATATGCATAATCAAATCGTTTAAAAATTGCTTAATCAAAGTCACTTCTTTTTTTAATGTTTATTTTTGTTTGCTTTTTTTTTTTTTATGGATAATTGAAAGATTTTATGTTTTTATTTTGAGTTTGAAATAAAAAAGATGTGTTTTTTATTATTTGCACTTTTTAGAGTTGAAAAGGATGATTAAGAGGTGATACAACATATTTGAAGCTATATTGAAGAAGAAATTGATAGATTTGGGGGGTTTGTTTTTTCAAAATTGAAATATGAATGAACTCAATAAGAAATTCAGTTCAAAACTAACTTAATTGAACCTTTTTTTTAATTTTGGTTCAATTTTACTTATTACACATATAATATCTTATTCAGTTCTATATAATTTTATATGTAATTTAGTTTATTCTCGAATTATTTGATTTTATTTGAATTGAACTAATTAAATGTTCAATCATAATTATAAGAGATTACAGTCTTATCAATTTCAACAAACTATCTATAAGAACTCTAAACTCATTATCATCACTATCAAGTGATGCAAAGTAGATATATCTGTATTTTTTGGATCATTTGAAGTTTTAACTATCTAAATAAAGATATGTTTCAAATATTTTAGGATAAGAATTAAAAATTGGATTTTCAAATGAGTTATGGAGCTAATAATATATAAACAAGTATCGATTTTCATGTATTATAATGAAGTTAATTGAACTTATTCAATTAAACTCTTTTTTCATGCTGAAATTTTTGTATTTTTACTTTATCGAGCCACTTAAATTTTTTAGAAAATTTTGGTTTTAATTTTTTCAGTTTGGATTATAGTTCTATTTTCTTATGGTTATAGGTATTCTATTGTTATACAAATATTTGTAAGACTATTTAAACATTTATTCAATAATATTTTTTATTTTAATCTTTCAAATTTTAGTGTTAATTATTTTTTGAATAATAATTATTTTGTAAACATTACATGTTTTGTGGCAAAAAAAATCACCTCGACCAATGTCTAGAAAATGACATCATGTTTTCATTTTTTTTTCTATTTTCTAATGCCCAAAAAATAAAAAAGAAAAAGTATAAAAGTACATATTTTAAATCTTGAGATTTAATTTATATTAAAATAATATCATGTGATATGTATTGTAAACCACATAAGTGATAAAATACATAATACCATTTGAATCATATAACATGATATGATGATGTGATATAATATGTCAGTTAATGAGATTCATTTTGACACACCAATTAACACATTATATATTTTAAAAATAAAAATATAAAAAGGTATAATATGATTTAATATTTTTATTTGATCTCTGAGGTTTTAATTTATATCAATATATTATCCTATATTATGCATCATAATTAGATGAGTAGTAAATCAACTAAAATTGTTTATGATGTTGATGTATTGATTTGTTACATCACGCCATTATGTCATGTTAATGTTGTAAATGACATTATATCTTTTGTCACTATATGATTAATTATATAAGTATTATTTTAATATAAACTAAATCTCAAAACATAAATGAAAAAACTAACATAAAAGATATTTTTTCATAGTTTTTTCAAAAAAAAAAATCTTTAACAACAATCTCAATAGACTTTTTTTTCCAACAAAAGCCAAATCAATTAATAAACACAAATCACACTAAAAAAAATGATATGAGATTGTGTAAAACCGCTGAGTTTGAAATACGGTAAAAAGTGTTTCTCTTCCTCATAATCATTAGTAACATAAAAAAAAAAAAACTTATTTTTTTTATCAATCTCTTTGGCCTTTATCTTGACTCCTTTGTTATTGCCAATTGAATGAAGATATTAAGATGTATAATGATACTAGTAATGGGAAATTTGTGACTTATTATGATGGGTATAGGAAACTGGAGTTGAGATTTAAGAAATTGAGGAAGAATAATGTACAAATTGTTCGATCTTTTTTGTTACTTCTCAATGCCTATTCTTTAATATATGGATGAAGATCATGTTAAGAAGTTTAAAAGGTTAGAGATTTCGATGAAAAAGTTAAAGCATAAATGAGTTATACAATCTAGTGGTTCTCTTGCTCACTAATGCAAGACTTTGATCGAACCTAGTAAGCTTATTGTTCAATAATTTATCCAAACGTGCATGGGTGGTGCTTGCGAGAAGAAATCTAGTAAGATGGAATGAATGAAGTGAAAGATGAGCGCGTCAGCTCTAGTGCCAATAATGCACTTGTCATGGTAGAATGATAGGACTCCACCATACTATTTGAGAGGGAATCCAACTCCTTATAATTGTCGGCTCTAGATTTGCAAGCTCGAATGTTTGCGCCCTCTTACAACTCTCCTTTGTAGGCAATGGCTATGAGGACACCCTTTTTAACTTTGTCCTCATCTCTTACCATGGTTGAACACCATCCTCTAATGCTCCCTGAACTGAGAGAATAAATGAAGAAATGTTAATGACACTAAGATCACGCTAAGAATCGAGTCTTTCATCCACTTGTAATAGCTAAAAATGCTCCCTACTAACTCCTTTATAGTTGCTAGCCAGGGCTAACTCTAGTGCATTGTCGATCAATTAGTGCCCTAAAACATTTAGATAGGAGGATTTTGAGGCACCAAATGCTTATTAAGGATCTCTATCTAAAGAAACATCCATTTTTTGAGGTAACACTATTGAATGGAGGGATCTATAAGGAGTCGATGCTTATAAAAGAGCCCCTCCTCCTCCTCCAACTCTGCACTCCATATGTTTGGAGGCCCTCACCAGTTGGGACAAAGTTACACAAATAAAGACAAAAACACTATAAGTATTATATGAATTGCTAATATTATGAAAATTAATTAAATAATTGCATGCATGCAGAATACATGCCTAGTCCTACTAGAGCTAGTTTAGAGGAGCTTGAATAGATGGCATGGTCTACTCTAAATGCCTAGCCTCACTCCACTGTTGGAACCATGGGTAGTATAAGTCCATATTTGGTATAGGGTTACCACATTTTACCAAACTCGATTCAGTAGTCCAAGTTTATAAAAAAAAAAAATTAATCAACTAACCACAAGATGGATGACTAAAAGGAATAAGGTGAATGGTTAATACCTTGAGTACCTATCAGACATTGTTCATATGGATAACCCATTATAGTGGCAATCAAGAAAGCGGTAAAGGTTTGCCATTGAGGCAAATCCCTAATTGAATTGTTTAACTAATTGAAATCCTCTAGCGTCACAATAGGTAGATCTCGATTGTGTCCTTAAGGGTCAAGAACAAGGTGGTGGAGAGGCCTTATAGAAGGAAGCATCAGGTCGCCTAGTCAATCACCTTATCGAGACTGTCATCAATTACCTCTAAAGCTCTAATAATGATGCTAAATTTGACAAAGGTATTCTTCCCCTTTAGAGAAGGAAAAAACCTTAGGAGACTTCAAATATAGTCCCTCTATAGAGCCTTGGTATAGACCCTAACATTGGCATGGGTAAAGGGTCGTGAGCAATAGATGCCCATCATGCAAGTTAAATCCGCCAATCTGAACATAACCTCACCAATCAGTGGGAGATGGAATGAGTAAGTGGTGTCCATCCAGCACCTTACTAGGTAATGTGGCATCCCAATGTCACTCCTTGATGTGCGAATTGATAAGAGGGCAAAAAAAGGAAGCACCCCCCGTCAGCGTGATACGTTCACGTACTCGCTATGGTAGCCTTTGAAACTAAGAGGCAACATATGCAATAGAGCCACTGACCTTCCTAAAAGTCAATTCACCCTAAAATTAATGAAAAATGCAAAATAAATATACAAGGAATAAAGCACAAACAACCATAGCAACACAATAAATCAAGCTAACTAAATAAGTATGACAGAAAAATACAAATAAAAATCAATCATTGAAATTGAATCTCATAAACAAAGAATGAAAAGGCCACATAAAGGACAAACATTATAGGGTTGAATAAATATATTCAAATTTCTCAAAGGTTAAGTATATTTAGAACATGAAGGCAATAAATATGTATCCTAAAAACTAAAAAGGGTTCAAAGTTAACCTAAATATTTGCATACAAAAATGAACAATTTAAAATAATAATAAGTAAGGGAATAAGGGACCAACCAAATAGGAGGCATTATCAAATAAGTGAGAAAAAGGATTATACACCAACAAGACTAAAAGTCTGAACTCCATATCTTTTAGAACGGTCTTTGGATGAACATGCTCTAGGGGAGATATTAAAGCAAATCTGCGGCTAGTGATCAAAGTTGTCAACTCTTCAATTAGAAATAGTCCACTCTGAGAGCCACATCATCAGTACTAGAGATAGTTGAAATAGGGCAGCAATGAGGTCCATCACTTTAGAAAGCAAAGATAAAGGCTAAAAGTCTAAAAAGAGCTAGGAGAGTAGGAAAAAAGAAAGAAAAGGATAAAAATGAAAAAAAAAGAAGTAAAGAATGAGATAAATGGTCAATGGCATACAAAGAGAAGGATTGTTTGTACAACCAACATCCTAATCTATACAAACAACTAATAGAAAAAGCAACACTAAGAGAAACCATATAAGAAACTGAGAGATATCAAGAGAAATGCCTAAGGGCAAAATCGAGAGATGCCAAGAGAGACGCTTAAAGATAAGACTAAGAGATACATGAGAGGTTTTTTAGGGCAAAACTAAAAGAGATACTTGAAGGCAAAACCATAAGAAGATAATCGAGACACCATAGGTAAGAATTAAGAGAATTCACATAAATGCTAAAGGATAAGAATTAGAATACCAAGCTAATAGCTTTAGAATAAAAACAAAATGTAACCTCAATACCTACTAGACGAGCTACTGAAAGATAAATGCAACTTTCAAACTTGCTAGAGAGCTATCGAGAGTCTTAGCACCCACTAGAGAGCTGCTAGACGATTTATCTCAGTACCTACTAGAAGAATTGTTAGAAGATAAACATAATATTGGTATTTATTACAGAGCTATTAAGAATCTTAGTGCTTACTATAGAGTTGCTAAGAAGTAGGGTGAGCAAAAATGAACTCAAACCAATATTATTCAATTGATTCAATTCAATTTTTCATATAAATCAATTTAGTTTAATTTTGATTTTAAAAAATGTATTTTTGATTTCAATTTGGTTTTCTATATAAAAGAATGAATAAATAAAAATTATTAATAAATTAAACTAATTTAAAGTATATCATTTAATCAAATCGAACCAAATTGAATAGAAATTTTATTATAGGTGTGTAAAATTTATTTTATTCAATTAGTTTAATTTATAAAATATAAAGTTTAGTTTACTTAATCTTAATAAAAAAAAAAAACTAAACCCCAACAAGTCTAATCGATCGAGTACTCACCCTACGAAGAAGATGATCTGCCCTAGCACATGTTAGAAGAGTTGCTATAAGATAAATGCAAATTTGGAACCTTCTAGAGAGCTATTGAGATTCTTAGTACCTACCAGAAAGATGCTAAGAAAATGATTTACTCTAGTACTTACTAAAAGGCACATGTAACCTTACCTGTTAGAGAGTTGTTTAGAGTTTTAGTGTCTACTAGAAAAGCTAATAAGGAAAGTATCCTTACATATCCTTTTTCTGATATTTACATTTATGTTGAATTCTTTGATGTGCTTTGTACAATGATCATGTTTATTAAATTCATTTCCCATGTTCCACCAAAGTAAGGGGGACAAACTGTGAGCACTAGATTTTGAATTGCTAGAATATGAGCTCAATGATGAGAAATTTATTGGATTCATTCCTAAAAGGTCAAGAAAATAATACTAAGAAAGGTGCAAAATTTCAAATAGGCCTTAATCTAAAGAGCTTAATTTTTAAGATTTTAAGAATGATCTACATAACGAACTTAGTTGGTTGTACATCCAACTTAAAGCCTAAAAAGCAAGAAGTTTCTAGAATAATTAAAAGAGCGTAAGTCACTATATACATAAGTAATGGTTTGTATGATAACTTTCAACCTTAAATTCTAAAATATTTAATGATCTTGCACCAGTGAGAGGGAAAAGAGGCTACAATATGTGTTATGTAACACAGATGCACCCCCATTTCTTTTATAAATATCTCACCTCTTGGAAGGTGAGAAGGAAGCTTAGAACACTCTAAGAAAGTACTGTGAAATTGGAAAATCAAATCCTAGAACAACTACAATTATAAAAATAAAAGAGACTTCTACTAGTACTGGAGATTTAAGGTAAAAGACCAAGTTTGTTGTTCTTGATATTAAACAATGTTAGTCTAGGTTATTCAAACCTAAGTCAAAGCTCTCTTTTGATCTTGACAATATAGATTGAAAGTTCTAATGTCAATTTTAAGTGTTGTTTTTACAGTTTATAAGAGTTATCTTCAATAGAAGTCAAAATCTCCATCTTTTAGTAGAATAGAGGAATTTGCGGTCGGTATCCCCTAAGTCGCAACTGTAACACTATTATAAGAATGGATGAAGTTAGGTCAGAAGAATTTATGGGCCAATTCACAGCCGCGAATCAGCTGAAGGAGCCTTGATTGGATCACAGAGGAATTCACAGCCTCAGTCACGCCCAAGGCATTGATATCTCGCTACTACGACTTTTGAGAGTGGTTAGAAAACAACGGTTATATTTTCCTAGATGACCAACAAACAACTAACACATGGACTAGTCGTTAGACACAAAAGGTGTTTTTAGCCACAATTGGAAAATCGCGACTACAAAAAGGTAGTAGCGACCGTAACTTCAGGCTGACAAGTATTTAATGTTGAATCTGCCTAGCACATCTTGGAGATTTATTGATAGTTTTAGAGTAACATCTCTTTGGTGGATGTGGGCTATAAATACTCTACCAAACTGATGTTAATGCAAGAGAGGATAACCATTTGATATGTGCCAAAACTCTTGCTAAGTTATTTCTCAACTTTAATTCTTTATTTCTTTGTATATAGTTTGGTGTGAGCTTTAAACACCTTTTAGGTTGGGTTTGAGAGTTAGCCCTTGTATAAAAAATTCTTGTATAGGTTTAAGAGTGAGCCTTAGAAAAACCTTGTATAGGTTGAGTGTTAGCCTTGGAAAAACACTTGTAAGGTTTGGTGTGAGCCTAAAACACTAGGTTAAGTGTGAGCCTTGGAAAACACTTGTAAGGTTTGGTGTGAGCCTAAACATTAAGTTGAGTGTGAGCTTATAAAACACTAGAGATTGAGTTAAACACCCAATTGGTGAATTAGGGAGTGGATATAGGGTTGGTTTATACCCGAACCACTATAAAACTCTTGTATTCTTTCTTTTCTTATTCTTCCTTTAATCTTTCATTCTTGTGTGCTTCCTCCAAAATAAAAACTTCAAATCTACCACCAATTCAACCCTCTCTTCTTGGTACACTAGGGTCAACAATTGGTATCAGAGCCAAGTCTCAATTCAAGCCTTAATTATGTGAGAAAAGATCAATGGCACAAGAAGGAGTCCACTCTCACCTTAATCCTCACTTTGATGACAATGATTATGCTATTTGGAAGCATAAAATGGAGATATATCTTGATAGCGATCTCATCAACTTATGGGATTATATTCTTGAAGAGTGGAAGCCTCTAACAAAGAAGGTTGTAGGAGTAGAGGTGGCAATTACAAGACAAGAATGGAGTGAAGCACAAAGGAAGGAAAATGGGAAGAACAAGAGGACAATGGTTATTCTTCTAAGGTCTATGTCAAAAGAAGAAACTAGAAGAGTCCAACATTGCCAAACTACACATGTCATATGAAAAGAACTAAAAAACTATCATGAGGGCACAACTCTTATGAAATCAAACAGGTTGGAGATGTATGTGATGGAGTAGGAGTTCTTCATGAAGACCATGAAAGCATCACCGAAATGACAAATAGACTCCTATATATTGTCACAAACATGAAAAAGTTTGGAAGGACTCTTACCAACTATGAGGTAAACATTAAAATCCTCAATTCTCTTCCATTAAATAAATTTGGTACAAGAGTATGCAACATTCAAGAGTCCAATCTAAAGATTGGAAAAGTGTCAACCGATGTCTTCATTGGTAAGCTTTTCACTCATAAGATGACTCTCAAAAAAGATGAAGAGATGAACAAGCTAAAAGAACAAAGACACAAAGAGGGGAAGAAAGCTCTGGCCTTCAATGCTCAAAAGGATTATTCAAGCTCAAGTCACTCAAATGAAAGTGATAAAGAAAAAAAAGAGCTTACCAAAATATCAAGAAGGACAAAAAAGTCGAAGAAAAAGAGAAGAGAAAGAACAATCCAAAGAAAATCATCTTTCTATCATCACAAGGAAAAACAAAAGACCTATAAGGCTACTTAGGATGATGATTTAAGTGATGAAGATGAGAATGGAGATCAAGTAGCAAACTTTTACTTCATGGCTTAACAGGACTCCTCCAAAGAGGTAAGTACTTCTCCACACTCTTATGATGATTATGATGCATTCGATGATATAGATGAAGAGCTTTTAGAAGCTCTCACTTTGAAATGTGACAAATATAAGTTACAAATGAAAACTTACAAGAAAAAATGATCCAAACTAGAGGATGAATTTAAATCCTTAAATGATCTTGTAAGTGAGTTGAAGACTTCTAATGAAGAACTCAAAAAGTCACTAGAGGGGAGTTTTATTGCTTGATATATCTATGTGTTGACATATTTGATTTGATTTGATTGATTATATATTGAGTTGAATCAATTCATTTTGCATTTGAGGTTTTCTAAATTTCAAATGTTCAAATCAAAATTGTATACTCTATACTAGGGTCATATACGATAATTTTTAAATTTCTAACCCTAGTTTGTGTGTTCAAACATCTTTAAATGTTTGAATTATTTTACATTTATCTTTCATCCATTTATCTTCTTATGTGACATCTTGTGATCAACTGTGTAAAATTACTTATGTTTGCTATTCTAATTTGAGTTTGTACAATTGATAAGTTTGTGGTCATTCCCTCTCATATTCATCATTCTCTTTCTTATTCCCTCATATTCCTTAGGAAAGATAATGGACTGAATATACAAATAGGAGATAAAATTGTCAATGATCTTATTAGAATAACTAAAAGGGAGTATGGATTGAGGGGGAGTAATTTCATACTTAAGATTTAAATGACTTCATAATCATTCTCTTAGTAGCATGCATAATTGTTTCTTTATCATTTGCATAAGATTGTCAAAATAAAAAAGGGGGAGATTGTTAGACTAGGTTATTCAAACCTAAGTCAAAGCTCTTTTTTGATCTTGACAATATAAATTGAAAGTTCTAATGCCAATTTTAAGTGTTGTTTTTACAATTTATAAGAGTTATCTTAATAGAAGTCAAAATCTCCATCTTTTAGTAGAACGGAGGAATTCGCAGTCGGTATCCCCTAAGTCGCGACCACGACACTGCTATAAGAATGGATGGAGCTAGTTAGAGGAATTCACGGGTGAATTCGCAGCCGTGAATCAGCTGAAGGAGCCCTGGTTAGATCACAGAGGAATTTGTGGTCCCAGTCATGCCCAAGGCATTGATATCTCACCACTGTGACTTTTGAGAGTGGTTAGAACACAATGGTTATATTTTCCTAGATGACCAATGAACAGATGACACGTGGACTAACCAATAGACACAAACGGTGTTTTCAGCCGCAATTGAAAAATCGCGACCGCGACTTCAATCTGACAAGCATTTAATGTTGAATCTGCCTAGCACATCTTAGAGATTTATTGATAGTTTTAGAGTAACATCTCTTTGGTGGATGTGGGCTATAAATACTCCACCAAACTGATGTTAATGCAAGAGAGGATAACCATTTGATATGTGCCAAAACTCTTGCTAAGTTATTTTTCAACTTTAATTCTTTATTTCTTTGTATATAGTTTGGTGTGAGCTTTAAACACCTTTTGGGTTAGGTTTGAGAGTTAGCCTTTGTATAGAAAACCCTTGTATAGGTTTAAGAGTGAGCCTTACAAAAATCTTGTATAGGTTGAGTGTTAGCCTTGGAAAAACACTTGTAAGGTTTGGTGTGAGCCTAAAACACTAGGTTGAGTGTGAGCCTTGGAAAACACTTGTAAGATTTGGTATGAGCCTAAACACTAAGTTGAGTGTGAGCTTGTAAAACACTAGAGATTGAGTAAAATACCCAATTAGTGAATTGGAGAGTAGATCTAGGGTTGGTTTATACCTGAACCACTATAAAACTCTTGTGTTCATTCTTCTCCTATTCTTCCTTTAATCTTTCATTCTTGTGTGCTTCTTCCAAAATAAAAACATCAAATCTACCACCAATTCAACCCCCCTTTCTTGATGCACTAGGGTCAATAAACAAGTTTGTTATTCTTGATGTTGAAATCTCTGCATCTTAAAGAAGAATTTATCACTTTTAATGACTTTGAGGGCCAAGAGTTAACCCCCAAGCTAATTCAAGCCTTTTTTTCCCCTTCCCTTTCTTTTTCTTTCCTCCTTTTTCTTCTTTTCATGTTTTGTTAATAGTAAGCCTAATGGTCTATTCATATATTTTATTAATCTATATAGAACTCTCTATGATTTGTACAGACCATCAATTGGTCTGCATAAGCCACAAATATACTATATATGAGCACTATTCATAATAAGCTTTCTTTTTTATTTTCATTAGATTTTTTGTTGCTTTCTTTAAATCTTAAGCCTAAAAATGAATGGGATGAAGTAGTTATAACATTAAAGACATTTATCCATCATATTTTAGCCATGTTTTAGGAATAAATGCTATTTTGTGAGTGTCTAACATACCTAAAATGCTATATTACTTTTTACTCCTTTTGAGTATTGTTTGGAAGGAAGGTGATGGGGAGAGGCTCCAAAGTTAAGGACCCTTTTAATTCCCATTTAATATATTATTAAAATGTTAGTTCTAAGCATTAAAAAATCAGAGTGATAACATAATAAAATTAGTTCTAATAGAGGAAGGATAGTTGCATAATAACACAAATTTGTTTAGAGCCAAGCATGCAAAAATAATAACTACCAATTAAGTGGTGAAAGACACAACAATATTCATCCCTAGAAAATGAATAAGTACCTAGCAACCATTTTAATGAATCATTTATTAAAGTATTAGACCAATGTGATGTATATAAGGAAAATAAAATTTAAAAATTAATTCAATTTAAGGTCTAATTATGAAATTTATATTTTATTATGAATTTTCTAATTAGAAAAACTAGGATGTAATATTAATTAGGAGTATTTATTATATTTTTGTACCACTTAATATTATTCTCATTTGAGTATTCTATTACCTTTGACATTACACACACATTAATTTATTTTGGAATGCATCTTAGCCCATCTTATGGCTAGGATTACTTTCTCATTTGCTCTTGCCACATTGATCTTATTTAAGGGTG